>BQNB010051476.1:0-40971 GCA_026074375.1 Tanacetum coccineum | reverse complement strand
TTTCCATTAGATTTAGGAATTAACATAGGTTTAGCATAGATTAGACTAACTTAGATTAGAAAAACCAAAGTATTAATAAATTGAAAGTGTTCCTCGCTCCAAGTGTTCGACACCCTACTTACCACGAAACTCCCACCGACCGGGTACACTGCCCGTTTAAGTGTTGTTTTTGGTTAAGTCGGCAAAATATAAATTTAAAACTTGAATCATAATTTAACACCACACAACGACACAATCAGGGATCAAGGGGCTCAAACTTATACACTTTGTCTCTGGAAGATATGATGTCATCCTCACCCATTTGTCTCTTGTTGAAAGCCTCAAAGACCAAGTCTTGTTTATGGCATCGACGGTTGTCACATTTAAACTTCAATTCTATCACTGCACTAGCCAAACAAGGACTGGTCTGTGGGCTGCCTAAATTAAAGTT
This sequence comes from Tanacetum coccineum, assembly GCA_026074375.1. Lineage (NCBI taxonomy): Eukaryota > Viridiplantae > Streptophyta > Magnoliopsida > Asterales > Asteraceae > Tanacetum > Tanacetum coccineum. Next base: position 40,541 of record BQNB010051476.1, on the reverse strand, counting down.
TTAGAAGGATCATTTATGTTCCGCTTGTGCTCTTGGGAAAATTAAGAAACACACCCACAATCCAAAGCTAAGGACTCCATTCAAGAAAAGCTCTATTTGCTGCACATGGACCTTTGCGGGCCACTAAGGATTCAAAGTATCAATGGGCGGAAATACATATTGGTTATTGTCGACGATTACTCTTGGTTTACTTGGGTAAAATTTCTACGATCAAAGGATGAAGTTACAGAGTTCGTGATTAAATTTCTCAAAATGATTCAAGTTCGTCTCAATGCGATAATCCAAAATATTAGAACAGATAATGGCATAGAGTTCGTCAATCAAACCCTGAGAGCTTACTATGAAGAGGTCAGGATTTCACACCAAACATCTGTTGCACGCTCTCCATAACAGAACGACGTTGTCAAAAGACGAAACCGAACTTTAGTGGAAGCTGCACGAACCATGTTGATATTCTTGAAGCTCCGTTATTTCTCTAGGCAGAGGCAGTTGCGACAGCTTGTTATACACAAAACTGATCCTTAATCCGTAAACATCACAACAAAACCCCATATGAAGTTCTCCATAATAGGAAACCCGAATTATCTCATCTTCATCTCTTTGGTACTTTATGCTACCCCAACAATGATTGTGAAGATCTTGGCAAGTTGAAACCTAAAGCAGATATTGGAATCTTCGTCGGCTATGTTCCTGCAAAGAAGGCTTACAGAATCTAAAACAAGAGGACCCGTCTAATCATTGAAACTATTCACATTGACTTTAATGATCTGACAGTGATGGCTTCTGAACAATTCAATTTAGGACCCGCCTCAACTCTTGACTCCTAGAACACTCAGTTCAGGACTCGTGCCAAATCCTCCTTCTCCAACACCGTATGTACCACCAACTAAGAAAGACTGGGATTTTTTGTTCCAACCGATGTTTGATGAGTACTTCAATTGTAACAACCAGCAATTTTCGGAACTTTAAATGACTATTTTACCCTTTGACTTTTTGGGTCTGACTTGACTTTTTGACTTTTGACCTTTTGTTGTCACATAAAAGCGATTACTGCGTAACCGGTAAATTTTTGGAACATAATTAAATAATAAATCATATTTATTATTACATATTAGTCATTTATAAATTTGATTTTCAATCTTATTTGACTTGAAAACGAGAAGATAGAGGTTATTCTTAAGTTGACTTATCAAAGACGACCCGCTAAAATGTGTTATTAATTGTGGGGTATACTGGGGTTTGTCATAAAACGACATTCCGGACAACTTTTTAGTTTTACCCGAGACCCAAAAACAAGCAGAAAATGACTAAAATACCCTCGCAAAATTTTAAAAACCGCAAGCAACGCGTACCGACACAAAAATAAATAAATTTATATTTAATTATCACAATTTATTTAATAAAAATATTTAATAAATTATTTAACATTTTATTGAAAAACGTTTGTTGAAAACGCAAATGTTCGAGTCAAAGTTGTATTTTTACGAACAAAGCTTACCCGAGACACCCAATGACTACCAAATAAATAATAAACATTTTAAATGAATTTTATAAAACGTTTATGAAAACTAGTCATGTAAATACCCATATTTTATGGAAAAATTATTCGGAACGCAATGGTGTAAAAACGTTTGTTGAAAACGCGAATATTTAAATTAAAGTTTTATTTTTACGGACAAAGCTTGCTCGTGATATCCGATGGCTACATAAATGAATAATAGACATTTATATAAATTTTATAAAACATTTATAAAATTCTAGTCGTGTAAATACTCACATTTCTTGGAAAAATCATTTGGAACACAATGGCGCAAGTTTCGTGTTTTGAATCGTCCGTTAAGTAGCTTAAACGAGTCCCGAACCATTATTTAACGAAAATTTCACTTTCAGTCCTTCTAGTATTATTTACTACATCAACCCTAGACTATTTGAGACTTGCCACATTTATTTTAAACTTTGGGGTATAAATACAAAGTCATCTAGGGGCGTTTGGTTTAGCAGAACCGCCAAAAGGGGCGTTTGATTTAACAGCAGCCACGTAGGGTGCGTTTGGTTGGCTGTGTAACAGCCAAAAGGGGCATTTGGTTTTAGCAACAGCCTTTAGGGCGTGTTTGATTTATAAAAATCAACTAACAAAAATGCTTTAATATTTAGTAATAAAACCGGATCTAAATGGTGGTTTAAATGGTTAAATAAATATATTATTATTATTTTCATTTTTGTGTTTTTGCAACCTTTAAGGGTGTTTGTTTCTGCATTTTACACGCCCAAAAAGTGTGTTTGGTTCGCTAGTTAACAACCAGCGAGTGCGTTTGGATCTGCGTTTTAACTACCTTTAGGGGCGTTTGGTTTTGCTGTTAACAGCCCGTAAGGGACTGTTTGTTTTTGCGTTTTACACAGCCAATAGGGGCGTTTGGATTTGTGTTTTACAGCCCATCTAGGGTGTTTGGTTCGTTGTTTAACAGCCGTAAGGGTGTGTTTGGTTATACTTGTTTTTGATTTGTTTAAGTTCGTTTAGATATATATTGAGGTATTTTGCAACACGGATTGATTGAAAAGGGGAAAACATTGAGTTTTGTAAAAATAGGAAACGTCTTATAAACGAATAGGTCATGCCGAAATTTCTATAAATTTCTATACTTAGTAATTTTCACTATAATTTCTATTATTTTAGAAACCCGATAAAAGGACGAAGTTATATAGTTTTAAGATTATTAATTCGTTATTATACAATAACCCGACAAACAAACGAAACTATACTTTTACAAACGAGACAACTATATTAGCTAAAAAGGAGACGAAATACTAATTTATAAAATATTATTTTATAAATTCCCGACTATAAGGTGAAATCATAACTTTTGTAAAAGCTTTACAAACATCGTTTGCATGATTCGTAACTTTAAAAACGTGCGTGTACTTTTATACGAGAACTGTTATTAATTAAATTGGTGATTTTCCGAACACGTGTCGAAATGTATTGTTTTAATTATTTTTCTCACGTCTCTTATATAATACTTTCCTTATATATAATACATGCCGTGTATTATATACATTTTGAATTATTCTTTCGGTTGGTTGCCTTTGTTATATAATTCACGATATGAATTATATACTTGTTCAATTTTTCATATGTATTATATACGGAATATATTACATACCTTGCGGTTACTTTTTGATTTATTTTATTTAACCAACCACCAAACTATTACAAATTTAAATCTAAATCTTTTATCAACGTGTCGCATTGATGTAACCATCCATCGAAAAACCCATATACATCATCCTAAACTAGTGGGTCTTAGCTGTCAAGATAAACTGCAACTTCCTGGTCGAGCCGTTTCGGTTTCGGTTTGTGTTGTGCTTAATATGTGCATTTCCGCCGATCGTTCTACAACATCGAGGTGAGTTTATAGCCCCTCTTTCACTTGTTTTACAATTACTTTACAAATCTCGGGGGAGAATCCATGCTTGTTACAACTTGTTTACATATTCATGTACAATCTCTTTTGCATACTCTTATACATACTTGATACATACTTGATTTCGTAACTTGGTTACAAACTCGTTTACATACTCGTTACAAACTCGTTACAACTTTGTTATACACTTATTTGCATATCTCACGGTGAGATACAATACTTGTTTTTACTTATGGACGTAACAACTATACTTTACTCTTATGATTTCGAATTAGCTTAAGTTGCATGAACTGTGAATTACTCGGAGGGTAAGCGCGAATATTATAAAATAGATCTATTTGGGATTGACAATCCCCATTCGGGTGATTAGCTATCACTGGAGACGAACGTTATACCATGTCGGAACACAACTGGATTGGTATCTTCAGGGCCAACAACCACATACATACGAACAATTACTGTGCCTTTAATAAAGTGGCATACATATAAGTCTACGCAAAAGTTTCATGAACTTAGAGTAATCGTAATCACTCATTAAGCAATACATACTTGAAACATTTCGTGATGCTTTTAATTATCATGCATACTTTGAACAATCGCGGTCCAACTTTTATACGTACAATTTTTATGACTATTATAAGGGTTGAAATGGTCATACACACTTTGCAAATCTTTGATGCAACATTTATACTTAAACAAACCTATGAGCTCACCAACTTTATGTTGACCCTTTTAAGCATGTTTTTCTCAGGTATATTAGATGCTTGGCTTATTTGATGTGCATTGGAGTCTAAATTTGACAAGATTTCATTCATGGATTTCTACTTACATACAAATGATCAAATCTGATTTTGACCACCACAAACCATTATCACACTTCTAATCCAGCCTTCTAACGACTCAAATTACCCTCCATAACGCGCCTTAAGATAAATGAACTTGAGCAATAGAAACTTTAACTAGCAGTAGTAATAATGACTTACAGTATTAAAAACCGTCACATCATGTAGCATATAAATGGTTAAACATTTTAATAATAAGCTTCCCCTGAAACCCATATGTTATCCATTTCTTGAATCTTCAATTCTGTAGGCTCTATGTAATGATCACTGATGAAGAAAACTAAGTATTACGAACTTGATGCTGAAGTAGAATAACCCAAACTTGTGTCTTATATCTTGTACTATCTATGTGACTTCGAACTCATACCAAGACCAAAATATAAGTAGATCGCAACCTCTTGACAAAATCCTTATCTTCTATGAGACACATAACCAAAGTGATAGCAAATGTGCGCATTAAGCACCATAAGTTTGTAAATCACACACCTTTGCTAGATTCGTCAAGTCTTTGTCACAACGTTGAACGCACGAACAAGTTACCTCCTGCTAAAAGGTATGATAAAACACAAACCCAAATAATTCCACTTCAACTTCAAATAGGTAATAAACAATCTTCTTCGTAACCAATTAAATCAATGAATACGAGCCTTTAAACGTTTAAGAACATTTAAAACCAAAAACAATCTGTTAGATTCCCCTTAAACAAAGCATCCTGTTCAATCCGAGATCCAAACCATATGTGTGTCATTCGATATCGAATAAAACTGGCAGTACAAACTCTCTATGCCAGCAGTACAAAGTATTCACGCAGCAGTACTAACAAAAACTTCTGGCAGTACTAATGTAACAAGAACAGTACTAAGTACTCATTTAGGAATATCTTCTATTATCTTTATCTTCCTAAGGAGAACTTCTAGAATCTTCATCTTTTGTAGAATTCCATCTACCCGACTTAGACCCATGTGTTTCATTCTTTTATTTATTTTGTCTCATCAAATTTCCCAACAATCCTCTAGACCAGAGTAGGACAAATCAAGGTTTGGGGGTGAAAATAACCCTGTAGGAGGAGGTGGAACAGCATTATAGCTTACAAACCCTAGACCTTTTCTACTTTTATTAGGTATCTGACTCCCTATTAATTTGTCTAGACTCTTAGAAGCATTATCAAAATTTTCAATTTTAAGTTGATTGCTTTTTTTTCTTGCTTAAGCTTTTCTAACTCACTTTTAAGCATACTAATTTTTGAGTCTTTATATGAGATATCTCTTTTTAGGACAGCAAGTTGCTCATAAAAAATAACCTCATTCTTTTTGTAAAAGACAAGTTCAAGTTGCTCTTCTACAGATGCTACCCTCTATTTAATTTGGCTAAATTGAACTCAGATTTGTTAAACTCTATTCTTAAATCATCAAGTTGAGTTTTAAGAGTTTCAAAGCTTTTTAAAAAACAGGTTTTGAACAAGTTTAGGTTTCAATACGTAACTCAGAGTCTGAAAAAGCCATAAGAGCCATGTTTGTAGGGACTTCATCATCTGCCATATAGCTCCAGTCAAAACCAGCTCCATCAATAGCCAACATAGCTTTGGAAGAAATTTCTTCCACAATTACTTCCCTTCTAGAGTTGTCCTTGATTTCAAGTCCTGTTATCTTGGTTTCTAGGTCCTCTGTATTCCCTTGCAAAGTGTCCCATCTTGTGGTAGTTGAAACACTCCACCTTGGACTTGTCATATCCAGCTGTATCACTTCCATTGATAGTGATTTTTCTACCAGTTTTCTAGAAAAACCTTCTTGTCCTCATGCTCAGCAATGTTAACTGCCACTTCAAATCCATCTCTTCTATGTCATATTTATGAATTTGTTCAAGGTCCTCATATACAAGTTGAGACCCGTTTGGTTGACTGGCCAAAATGCATAAACAGTGTCATCACTTAAGTTAGCAGTACTGACTTGAGTACTAGCAATGCTAACTTGAATGCTAGCAGGGATAACTTGAGTGTTAGCAGTACTAACTCCATAAGCAGTATTAACTTCATTAGTACTGCTAGGAGATAACATAAAATCCATGTTCTGAGAATTTAAGCTTAAGCTTGAGCTTTCAGTTCCTTTAACCTCTTGTTCAACAATCTTGAAATTGTTGTAGATATCATCAAAGCTCATTGTGTCTGGATCAGGTTTATTCCTCCAGACCACAACATGAGTATTCCACTCAGAAGGCAGACTTTTCAAAAATTTCAAATTGAGATCTTCTTGTGAAATATTTTTACCCAAGATATCCAGTTGACTTACAATCTTCTAAAGCCTGTTAAAAATGGAGTCAAGAGACTCTGTGCTTAGAGCACTAAAGTTCTTATACAATTTCTTCAGAAGAGTCTTCTAAGTCTTCTTTGTGGCTTCATTACCGCTAAATCTTGTTTGTATAGTAGCAAACAAAGTCTTAGCATCTTTGTATTGATTAAATGTCATTAGATGTTCATTAGGAAGTGCCATCAGTAACATACTTCTTGCCTTCATATCATTCTTCTTTTGAACTTTTTCTTCAGTAGTTACAGGACCTGGTATTAGTGTAGTTGAGGTACCATCAGCATTTGTTGTTGTTTTAGCTGCAGGTTTGAATGAGTTTCCATTCTCTATGACATCCCATAGAGCATAGTCTTGTACTTGAAAGTATTGCTCAATCCTTAGCCTCCACATGTCATATTCACCCTGTTTGAGAGTGGGCAACTTTGTAGTAGTAGTGATTTGAGCAGTTTCTAGATCCATCTCTTCCTTATGAGTAAAGAGTTCTTTTTATTAGTTTCTTCTAGATCAAAGTTTCAGAGCACAAGCTCTGATATCATTTGTTAATCCCAACTTAAGATCTTTCTTACCTTGTAAAAGGGTTAGTTGTATTGAATAAATTCAAGACAACTATGGTAGAAACTTTGTTAATACTAAAGAGTATGCGGAATCTACTCTTTAATACTTAGAAGAATATGAATGTAACAGTGAACTGAATGAACAATGTATAACTGAAAAGCTCCAATATTATTATGAATAATACGAGTACTCTGTGTAGTACTAGGGTTTACAACCTTGAAGCTATATATGAAAAACATATGAATCTATTGTGCATACAAAACCATAACCTAGGATCTCCTTTTAAACTTTGGTCTCATAGAAGATGAGGATTTTGTCAAGGGGTTGCGATCTACTTATACTTTGGTCTTGGTATGAGTTTGACGTCACGTGCATAGTACAAGATATAAGACACAAGTTTAGGTTGTTCTACTTCAGCATCAAATTGGTAATACTTAATTTTCTTCATCAGTAATCATTACAAAAAGCCTACAAAATTGAAGATTCAAGAAGTGGTTAACATATGGGTTTTAGGGGAAGCTTAATGTTAAAATGTTTAACCATTTACATGCACCACATGAGGTGAAGGTTTTTACTACTATAAGTTATTATTACTACTGCTAGCTTAAGTTTCTACTACTCAAGTTCATTTATCTTAAGGTGGGTCATTGAGGGTAATTTGAGTTGTTGGAAGAAGGAGTCCTTTACAAGATAACTATAAATCTTCTATAAAATTAACCTTATACGTAACTTTCTAACAATATAAGATATACACACAATCTTTTCTATAATTAACAAATCCTTATCTTGATCTTTATGTCGTCTTTATCCTTTCTCTGATAAGGCCTTGATATCTTCTCTGACAACATTAAGTCTTCTAGTAGTAGTAATCCTTCAGCAGCATTAACCTTGTACCAGCAGCAGTAACTTATACACCAGCAGCATTAACTGTGTACAAGCAGCATTAACTAAGAATATTTTCCATCAAGATCACTAACAACACTAACTTATGCTTAACAGTAGTAACTTCTCTAAACAGCAGTAACTTACTTCAGCAGTCTTAATCATTGTATTAAGCAGCAGTAACTTCAACATCAGTCTTGAACACTTAGAAGTAATTCCAACAGCACTTAAGAAATCTTTTAATCCCAACAGTTTTTGCTTACCTAATCCCATTTAAACCTAGTTCCGCCATCGTGTGTGCGTCTTATCTGATTTCAACTAACATTTTTAGGTGATTATTTTGACTAAACATGAATGCATACAGTTGTAGTAGGACTGCTTACTTTAGTTTTTTGTTTGCCTATGGGCTTATTAAAATTTGAGAAGCTAATAGACTCATAATTTAAAACTTAGGCTATGAATTTATTAAATTCAGATTATGGCTTAATTAAGTTGATAAGCTCAAGTTGATAAACACATGAGCCCAATATATTAAGCTTAACAGTTTTTTTAAAAGCTCAATAAGCCTATAATATTGAATAAAATAAGCTTAATTCAGTGACAAACTTGACAATCGGCAAATTAAAACTATCACTTGAAGAGCAAATAAGCGGGTAAAAGTTTGGCCATCTAAAGTCAAGTGTTAAGCAGGCATACCTTCTTTTTCCCAAGCGTGTTAAATCTTTCAGCATTTCCAATGGCAATAACATCATCGACAACCATCTTTGCAGAAAGTCTTTGTTAATACAAATAATGTCTAAAAACGTTATTTATATTTTTCGACCTCTCGATGTTTTGATAATAACAAAATGTAGGAAACTAGAAAGGGGGTTGAATAGTTTACCGGTTAATTATCCGTTTTAAAACTTTGCTTATAAAATGGTTTGATTCGAGTTGTATGTCAATCAATCTACAATATGAATCACAACTAAACTATCTAATGTAATGAACTAAATATACAATAACAATATAGAGAGATAAGGAAAGAAACGATCAAACCAAGACACTAAGATTTATAGTGGTTCGGCTACGAAGCACCTCTTCGCCCTACTCCACTCCCCGAGTACTCCACTCAAGATTTTACTATGTCAACAAGCTCTTGATGTTTTGATAAAACAAAATGTAGGAAACTAGATGTTAAAGCAAAATGTAACCAAATGTATAGATAGTTGAAAGGAAATCAATTGAAAACACTCATTAGTCAGAAACTATAGATATTTGCTTTTGCTAGATTTTCATATATATTATTATAGTCTTAAAGCTCTTTATGGAGGATATTTCTTAGAAAACTACGTAGGAAGTTATCTCAGGGCTTCTACATCCTAAATGGAGAGCAAAGGTCACGGCGATTGATTGAAGAGTAATCGATAGACTTAACGTCACTATCTCTTGATGAATTCTCGGGAACTCAAAGTTCAGTCAATGTATCAATCAAGAAAGATTCTGAAATAGTCAAAGCAAAAGTTGAAAGAAATCAATTTGCTTTTAAAGTTCTTAGAAAGAATCTAGTGATGAAGAGTGTTCGACTTCCGGTAGTGAAGACGAAGAGTACGCCATGGCGGTAAGAGACTTCAAGAAGTTCTTTAAAAAGAAGAGGGTAGGATTCGTGTGACAACCTCGAACAACAAAACGACGTTTCCAAAGAAAGTCGTGATTACAAGAACGGTTAAAAGTGATAGTAATGCTTTAGATGCGTTGACCCGAATATTTATTGGCGATGTTCTATAACCACGAAAGACAAGAACCAAAGAGCTTTTGTCGGAGGCTCTTGGAGCGATAGCGGTGAAGAAGATGATGAGAAGGTCAAAATGAAATGTGTCTCGTTGCTCATACATCAAGTAAGGTATGTTCTGAATCTTTACTTAGTGATGAAACTCATCAATTGATGATTTAGATTTAGGACCCGATGATGATAAATTATGCAAAATGAGTCTAAAGATAATCACTAAAAACAAAAGGTTGAAAGCTACTAGAAATAGTCTAGAAAATGAGCTTAGAGAATTAAAAGATAAATTATCCACACTCGAGAAAAACAAAGGAGTTGATCTCGATTGTGCGAAGTGTCATACGCTTAAAATTGAGAATGAAAAACTCAAAGAAGAATCTACTAGATTAAACAAATTTGAAAAGAGTACACATTGCTTAAATGAAATGTTAAGTAATCAAAAACCCTCTGGTGATAAATTAAGTTTAGGGTTTAATTCATTTGAAGCATCATCTAGTGGAACTAAGGAAATAAAATTTGTGAAAGCTCAAAAAAAGGCGTCTTCTGATGGAGGTCCCATAAATATGGGCGGCCTCCAAAGTGACCAGGCGGCCCCCAAAATAATTATGGGACCGCCACCAGCAACGCCTGGATAAGAGAAAAGTGTGTCTTTTCAAAAATCTATTTTGGGTCCTAGACCAAAACACATAATTGTAAACAAAGTCAAAGTTCCTGTTGCTAGTGACAATGAAGTTAAACAATTCTATAAGCCATTGTCAAAACCCGGAGTTGGATTTTCTAAACCCAATTTAAATCAAAAACTCACCTCTAGAAGAATGTCAATAATAAGTATTCTTGTCCTAAAAACACCGCTACAAAAAGACATTTTGGTCGACAAAACCACTCATGGCTTGCAGTAACTTTGGAACAACTTTCCACGTCAAAGTTACATGCCATGGGAAATGTGTCTTCCATTCTCACATCCCAACCAATTGCATCAAATTGCAAGGGATGTTTGGCACTAACAACTTTGGACCCATGAGATATTGGGGACCAAATGTTTGAGTTATTGTCTTATATAAATAGATATGTCTTGGAGTCGACTTGGAGCCCGATGAATGGATCAAGGATAGCGGATGCTCTAAACATTAGACGGGTAACCGAAAGCTCTTCTCCACTTATAAGGCATACAATGAAGGTAATGTCATTTTTGGTAGTAATCTTTGCGGTAACATCATTGGCAAAGGTACGATTTCTAATGACTTCTCAAAATAGATATGTAGACTTGTTGATAACTTAGGATTTTTACTTAGCTAAGTATAAGACAAATATGTGATAATAAGTGGAAAAAGGATCTTTTCTATCTGAACATGATAGTGAAATCACTAAGGACGGTAGAGTCATAGGTAGAGGTATTAGGAAGAAAGGCTTATATGTGATGAAATTAGGAAATAAGCCAAAAGATCAAATTTGTATAACAACGATTGATGAAAATTCCACATTGCGGCATAGGAGATTAGGTCACGCAAACATGCGTCTCATCCAATCGTTGACTTTTAAGGAATTAGTTAGAAACCTTCCTAATCTTAAGTTTGATCAACATTTTTGTGATGCTTGCAAAATAGGAAAACAAGCTCATGCTAGTCACAAAGCTAAGGCGCGCGTATTAGTTCTCAACGGACTAGCATGCTTAGAATCTTCTTCATATGGATCTTTCGGGTCCATCTTGTACGGAGTTACGGAGAAAACCGTTACACCCTAGTGATAGTAGATGATTACTCTAGGTATACTTGGACTAGATTCCTTAAGGATAAAACCGAAGCTTTCGATCAATTCAAAATATTTAGTAGGAAAATTCAAAACCAATTAGGTTGTTCAATAGTGTCAATAAGAACCGACCACGGTAGAGAATTTGATAATGAGGTGCAATTTGGAGAGTTTTGTAATGCCAATGGTATTACACATAACTTTTCGGCTCCACGCACTCCTCAATCAAATGGCGTGGTTGAAAGGAAAAATAGGACACTTCAAGAAATGAGTAGGACTATGTTGAATGAGCAATCGTTACCACAAAAGTTTTGGTTGTACGCCGTAAGATACTTCCATGTACATTCTCAAATCCGAAATTTTATTAGAGCCATTCTAGGGAAAAACACCTTATGAGCTCTTGCGGGTGAGTAGGAAACCTACTCTTGACTATTTTTGAAGTGTTGGAAGCAACTTCTTTCTTTTTTTGTAGTGCTTCATTTTGAACACCAAAGATACCTACCAAGGGTTTGACCTAAAGTTTCATACGAAGGTGACTTTTTAAGTTTACTCCCAAAATAGTACGCTTACATCACTTAATAATACACTAAGAAAACGAAGAATCATCAAGTGGACAATTTGATGAAATCCTCCACCTTAAGGACATCACCCTTGGTGGATGATGACCTTAGATGAGAAGAAAGCCACTGAGGGGAACCGAAAGAAAAACTAGAAAAAAATGTTGTTGAGGAATGAAAACATTAGAGATTGACGAAAATAGTCAATATATTAAGGAATCTAGGAACCATCCTTTAGAAAATGTGATAGGAAATCTTAACCAAAGAACCCTTAGGTCACAAGCCCAAAACCAAAGTAACTTTTTTTGTTTTATATCAACTATAGAACCTAAGAATGTAAATGAAGCCTTAGGAGATAAAAGTTGGGATAGTGCCATGCCCACGAAGAATTAAATCAATTCAATGTAACGAGTTTGGAGATAGTTCCACAACTAAGATATGACAATTATAGGAACTGAGTGGGTGTTTAGAAATAAGTTAGACGAGAACGGTGTTGTTTCTCGAAATAAGGCTAGAATAGTTGCTCAAGACTGCAACCAACAAGAGTGCATCGATTATGATGAAACTTATGCCCCGGTTGCTAGACTTGAGTCCATTAAAATATTATTAGCTTATGCTTGTGCCTTAGATTTTAACGATTCAATGGATTGTAAAAAGTGCATTCCTGACGGTTTTATCAATGAGGAGGTATACGTGGCACTACCTCGGGATTCATGATTTAAAAACAACCGGGATTGTTTATATAAATTAAAGAAAGCTTTATATGGTCTTAAACAAGCACCCAAAGCTTGGTATGATAGATTAAAAGCTTTCCTTGTTAAACATGAATATAAAATAGGAATGGTAGATAACACTCTTTTTACTAAGAAGAAAGATTCAAATCTCATCATTGTTCAAATATATATCGATGACATTATATTCGGTTAAACTTGTCAAGACATGTGTGATGAATTTGCCAAAATCATGCATGACGAGTTTGAGATGAGCATGATGGGTGAACTTAACTTCCTTGGATTACAAATTAAACAAATGGAAGATGGTATATTCTTTAATCAATCTAAGTATATTAAAGAAATGCTTAAGAAACTTGGTCTAGAAGATTCTAAACTAATGAAAACCCCGATGTCCTCCGATACTAAACTCACGAAGGACGAGGAGTGTGAGTCGGTAGATAGTACCAAGTATCGAGGCATGATAGGTAATCTATTATACCTAACGGCAAGTAGGCATGATATCATGTTTAGTGTCTGCCTTTGTGCTCGCTTCCAAGAGGCTCCCAAAACCTCTCATCTTGAAGCGGTTAAGCGTATCTTCCAATACATTAAAGGCACTATGCACTTAGGATTATGGTATCCTAAGGGGACCAGCATAGAAACCATAGTATATGTCGACTCTGATCATGCGGAGCTTATGTGGACCGAATGAGCTATCGTATTCTGTACGTTGTTGGATGTTGTTTGGACATCTTGGTTGTTCTCGAGGAACAAAACCGCTCTTGTATATCCACTACGAAGCCGAAATGGTAAGCGCCGAACAAGGATGTCAACAAGCATTATGGATGATAACAAGCTTTCATCGTCGACTACGTCGTACGAGCTCGACGACGTTCCCATCATGTGCGACACAAAGGCTGTGTTGGACCTTAGCAAAACACCGATGCATATTCTCGTACCAAAACACATCGAATTACTGTCACCCACTTTCTTCGTGAATAATGTCACAAGGACATATCTCAATCGAAAAAGTGCTGTCCGTCGGACAAATCGCTGATGTTCTTACTAAACCCTTAAACGTGAATCGTTTTAACTATTACATCTTGGTTTAGGAATGTGGAAACACATTCCATCAATCATATTAGTCTGGCTTCTCCTTCTTTTCTGTCTCAATTCTATAGTCTGTGTTCATTTCCGTGTCGTGACCAACTTAAATACTTCATCCGAAGTACTTTAAGCATCTTTAATTCGCGAAATGCAAATTAAAACGTCACTCCTCTTCGTAAAATTTTCATCAAAAATAGTCCAAAAACCCTCTACTGAGGTCGGCCCCCATATAGGCGCCTCCCAATATATTTAGGACCGCTAAGAGATATGGGACTGCCATCAACAGATCATAATATGGAATATTTAAACAAAAAATTTCAAAACACAAATACAAATACCCCCTTACCTGCTGTTGCTGCGAACCACGACCCAAAACCCACCAAAACTTAAATTCAACCATTTAAACATCAATTGAAGATCAAATCAACACTACTAATCAATCCTAACATCACAAAGATCATCAATTGTAAGTTATTTCATCTATTTTCTTTCAATTTGAGTCTAGGATTCATGATGAACACAAAAATTAAAATTGGGGATTTTTGATTTTTCTTTCAATTTTGTAAAATTAAAACTACTAGGATACAATGTACAACTACTATGGTTCCCGTAGACATAGGATTTGCATACATTAGTAAGATTAAACAAAAAATTGATTTAGAACAAAAACCCCAATTTTATTTTCAAATCACTCACGTTAGGAACATAATAAAATTCTTGTTATGCATTGTCAATACAACCTAAAAACGTTTTCAAACACATGCATAATGATCTCATGAACAATTTTCGAGATACATAATTCATATGTACATATAGGCACACACTAGGTACAAACTCAAAACATCTATACAAGTATAAGCGATTAAAATATTATCTTGTTTATGTCTTTCTAGGTAACAATGTCTCGAGCTACCAGTGTAGATTATCAAAAGAAACGAAACTACATACCCCTAATATCAAATGAATTTAATCAACCCTTGCTAAACACAATGGAAAATCTTGAAAAATAGTACTTTCATGAGGGAAGGACTATAAGTCTAAACTTCGAAAATATGAGTCATATTCGTGCTAAGTTTGAGTCAATCGGCTTTGATTATTTGTTAGACATTAACTAACAACTTATACCTCGCTTTGTCCTTAAGTTTTATTGTCAACTCACTTTTACCTATAATCCCAAGGGTCAATTTGTTGTCAACTTCGTCATTCAAAATAAGTCATTCTCCCTCACTCTTGAGGAATTCGGTCAAATTCTGAAAATCCCATTCAAAGGTCAAGCCTCTAACACCGAAATGTGGTCTCTTGACCATTTGTCAGTAAGTGTTCCAAGTAGAGGTCTTTATAAAACCAAACCTCCGTCTCCAAGAGTCATTAAGACTCTTATTCAAGTTCCTCGACAAGGTCAAGAGACTCGTACCAAAAATAAGAAAACCATTGTCGTAGGTGAAAATGAAATTTTAACCCGAGAGATTCAAACTCATATGAAACCTTGGGTTGATATTATTCGTGAAAACGCCATTTGTCTAGGAGGACATAGAGATCATGTCTCCGCTTGTCTTTGTCACATGCTTTATTGCATTGAGACATCCACTCCTTATAACCTAGCATTTTTCATTCTCAAAAGAATGGAAAAGACTCGATTCAAACTAAAGGAACTCTTACCTTATGGAATGCTCTTGACTAGGTTATTCAAACATGTCGTGACCGTCTCTCCTAAGCTAGCTTTTGATCATTATCTCTCACATGATCGAACTATGCATCCGCTCGCTCCTCATTACGAGTGAAAGATACGAGCGGATCGGGGCATGAAAAGACCTCGTGAATCAAATCATAGCTCCTCCTCCACCACTCAAAATCATCCTTCCTCATCTCATCTACTTGATCACATAGTTGATGAAAATGATGATGAATCATTTCACTCCAATTCCTCTTCTCCTTCTCAACAAGTCTCTTCTTTATCTAATGTTGCTTCTAGAGTCCGTCAAAACCCTTCTCATGAAAGTCATGAGTTGAACATCTTTCTATCCAAAACTATAACTCTTCAAACTCAACAACAAAATGCTCACCAAGATGGGTTAAGGTTAATTGGATAAACTCTCAAGAACATAATAGGAGGAAAAAGGAAGTAAAGATGTCGGCATAACTTTTAAGAAACTATTATTAGTATTATTATTATCTCTCTTATCTAATACATTATGTCTTTTAATATATTAGGACTAGAATAATAAATGATGACTTCTGATTATTAGGGTGATGTTTTAAATTCTTATCATCCTATTAATGCTTTACTTGTTAACAATTTGTGTTAATATTGCATGCTTCCTATGCGAACTTTCTTAAGACTTATTAAAATTGCATACTTAAGATTAATGATTGATGCATTGTTACTTTAAATTTACTTGATTTTTGACTGGAATAAGATGCGATAATTTCTAGGAGAAAAAACGGGGAAAAGTCTTTCTCTCCCAGGAAAACGGCCTCATTATTAATCAGGTGGCCCCCTTATCAATCCAAGACCCCGCCCACCATTAGGACCGCCAACAGGAGGGAACAAAAATTTCGATTGTTTCTCTTTTTCTATATCTTTGACCAACCTAGTCTTAGACTATTGCTGGAATTTCCCTCTTTGAACACACAATTTCTTCAATCTTGATCTCTAACACCATGCTTTGCCATTTCTTTTCATCTTTCTCATTATTTAAATCATCAATCTTCTTCATCATCACCATCTTCTTCAGATTTATTGCTTCTTCCTACCGCAAATGTCTTGCTCAAATCATCACCCAAACTTTTCTAGAAAACCAAAAATGTCGGTTCGTCAAGTATGAAAGCGTAAGACACCTGTTCCAAAATCATCACCCACTTGTCATAATGATTCACCACCACCACCTCCAAGAAACACTCCTCACTCTATATCACCACCTATAGACTACCCACAAAGAGATCGAATTATGAATCAACTTCGCACCATCTCCACACTCATCAATTCTCAAACTCCTACACCACCCTCTTCACCACACCCATTGGTTCAACCTCATACTAATGCTCAAGTAGGGTGTCATGCTAGCTTTTGTCATTGTTGTAGGTACACCACCAACCACTTCCACTCATTAAGAAATAAAATTAATTTCATTCAATTCCTCGTCACCCGTCTCATACCCCAATCACGAGCCCATCACCATAATGATTCACCATCTTCATCATTTTCACTCTTTAATTAATCACTTCCACATGATTAATTTGCCAATGATAAATGTCACTACCTTTTGGGTATCACATCTCATGAAGTCCTGGATCATCTACTATCTTACTTTTTTTAGATGCTCTAATTATGTTATGATAGGTTATGATTATCTTATGTTGTATCATCATATATTGTCCTATATGGCTATATATGATCTTTCTAGGAATTTAAATGCACTTTATTTATGAGTTTCTAAAATGTGGATTATACTCTTGAGATATTTGTCGTGCTATGTTGGTTTGCACTTGTACTTCTAACTTTGTTTTGTAGCAAACAAATTAGCGTAAGATCGATCCCTTGGTGCCCCGAACAAGGGGGAGCTTACATCAAGGGGGACGTCTTCAATCACAATTTCCTTTCCTCTCTACTACAATTTGATGACACCTTTTTGGATTCGACGAAAAAGGGAGAAATTGAATTAAACTCATTTAGTAATTTATAAACGTCTATTTTTTATACTAAATAAGTTTAAATTTTTGCATCAACAAAAAGGGAGAGATTGTTAATTACGAAATAATGTTCTAAAAACGTCCATTTATATTTTTCACCTCTTCGAAGTTTTGATAATAACAAAATGTAAAAACATTTACGATAAAATTAACACTTTAAAATTAATAATCGTAATCTTCTATTTCGAAGATTAATCACTTAAAGGTAAGGATAAACAAATCATTAAGCCATGATTAGTGAACAAGAAAATATTTTTCCTTAAACCTTAACATTTCTACAACAGTGTATTTACAAAAAATAGAACACAAAATATTTATTCATAAAATAAATGTTTTATTAAAACAATAAATTTGAAATCAGATTTTTTCCCCCAAATGAAAGGTTCCAAAACAGATAACACCTTCCTTACTAAATGACAAAAAGAGGACAATCTAAACGGGCCGACCCCCTTATAGGCCTGTCGGCCCCGTAACATATTAGGGACCGCCAGGACCGCCAGAAGAGTAACGGCTCTTTTTTGTCTCCTATAAATACTGGCCACCCCATCTGAAAAACAGAACCTCTTGCCACGAATTTTCTCAGATCTACTTTTCTCTCTTCTTTCTTTCTTTCTAAAACACATATCTTGATCACTAACATATCTTGATCTTGTTTCAAGTGATTAATTCCCTCTTCCTCCCTTCTTCTAATCAAGTGCAAGAGAAGAACAATCGTATTCATCTAGAAACGAATTGTTATCAAGTGATCTCTTTCTTCCTCCTCAAGATCACAAATCTTCATTATATTTACTTTGTGTTGTTGTGTAAATTGGATTGTGTGTAGATCCAATAGTGTAAATTGTGTATTTGTGTGAATTGGATTGTGTGTCAATCCAAGAGTATATATCTTGTGAGTGTATAAAGACTTAGTGAAGTCTTAGATTGGTTCTAGCTAAGATTAGGACTCGACATCTAGCTTAGTGTCGGAAAAGAAAGCGACGTGTAAACGGTTTTCTCCGCCTAAAGGGAGCTTGTTGACATAGTAAAATCTCGAGTGGAGTACTCGGGGAGTGGAGTAGGGCGAAGAGGTGCTTCATAACCGAACCACTATAAATCTTGGTGTCTTGGTTTGATCGTTTCTTTCCTTATCTCTCTATATTGTTATTGTTTATTTAGTTCATTACATTAGATAGTTTAGTTGTGATTCATATTGTAGATTGATTGACATACAACTCGAATCAAACCATTTTATAAGCAAAGTTTTAAAACGGATAATTAACCGATAAACTATTCAACCCCCTTCTAGTTTCCTACAGTCTTAAGTCTACCTCTTACATGCAACTCTTCTAACAACTTTATACTGCAAATTCAGATTTCATGGATGACTAATGTAACCTGAAATAGAAGGGTACGGGGATCGTTGATAAGTAGTTGAGGTTTATTCAATCATGATATATTCCTTTTCAAAATTGATAGAATATTTAGAATATAGGCAAAACTACCTTGCAATCGGTCCGAGAAGGTCTTCCACTTAGGCAGCCCGTGCTTCCGCTTAGGTTGCTCATGCTGTCTCAACCGACGCGTCTCGTACCTTCTCCTCTCTTTCATCCCATGTCTTTTCCTCTCAAACGGGATATCATTTGGTACACGAATCGTCTCGATATGTTAAATTCCATATTGTGCCAACTGTTGCAACATCTTACAGAGGATAACAGAAACGTCAAGTATTAGCAGGTGCTTTTAAAACAATGGCATGCCACAGAAGTAAATCTCGATACCTGGATACCCAAAAATACATATTCTTACAAAATAAACGAATACTGAAGGCTGAAAAAGACCAGTTCTTATCTAGAGGTATTATTCACGTAGATCAATTGGCGATCAAATTTATCACTTTATAAGGATACTATACAAAACATCTGATCCAAACATCTTGAATTATTACATACCACTAAACTGAACATTTTTATTGATATTTTTGTATCCCAACCTAAATTATTACATACCTTTGCAGTTAGACTTGCCCTAAAAAGAAGCTAAGAGGCATTTGTAATTGCTTATTCTTTCAGGTTTTCTGCTAACTTTTTAAAGCAAATAAGTAGTTAGGAGTGTTTGTTATATCCAAACTGCTTCTGCTTTGCTCATCTGCTTATTTAGGAGTAAAAAAGCAATTTTTCTAATAAGTAAGTAAGGAGCCTCTTATTTTCAAAGTGCTAATTTGAGAAGAAACTATACCTTATCTTTTATCCTCATGTGTAACCTAAAAACCAACTATAAATAGATTGGATTGAAATTTTATACCAAACTATTAATGTATGTATTCTTCACAAAATAAGTAATCCAAACATTATTCCTGGAAGTGCTTATTATGAAAGCAACTTATAAATACTTATCCATAAGCATTCATATCACAGATATAACAGTCACATGAATCTTGGATGATTGCCATACTTAAACTAACAATATTAAAAAAATTTTTGTCAGACCCACATACCTTAATTTACCCAAATCACCAAATTTGTGTACCGTGAAACTACAAAGGGGGTGTCTGGATCAGCATAATATATGTGTAGTTACCATAAGCAACTCGGAAATGCAGCCACCTTTAAGTGGACTGTGTCTAATATAGCAAATTTCCATATAAGAAATTTAATAAGCAATCCAAACAGTCCCTAAGAATAATAACTATAAAAAGCAATTTGAAAGCTACCTGGTTACGGGTCCTACTACTCTTTCTTCAAGCCGTTTGTGATTTTCTTCGTTGACGAACACCTACGCGCACTGATAAGACAGAGAGAACATCTATGTCTTGAATGAATCAGCTGAGCAAACTATGGCAACTTCCTGATCATCCTAGGTGCACGTTACCTCAGCTTAGATGTATCTCTTGCTTATTTTCACTTCTGCCTAAACAGTCAAAGGATGCCGCAATAGTTTTCTGCAGACAAATCACCACATTTTAAATAGTTAGAACTGAGAGAAATTATGACTGAAAACATAGGTGATACATATGTGTTATCATTGCTGATTTATTCGGCCTATAAAACAAAGCGTATACTCAAAACTAAAGCATGCTTTGGGATTATACTTTAGGCATTAAATTATAAAGGAGTAAAACGTTTAGTATATATGACGTTGTTAAAAAGCGAACTTACAATAAAGGATGGAGAATTTCGGAAACCCAAGAGCCCCAATGCATTTGTCAAATACGTGATATCGTTGTTGTGTTCTAGCCATATGCCTTTGTCGAACACGCGATATCATTGGTGTGTTCTAGCCACAGAACAGTTAACGTAACCAATATTAAGAGGATACGTCCTCCATGGCTGCAAATTCAGTGAGTTGCCCCGCCAAGGTACGGACGATCTCATCCCAACTTTTTTTTTTAATTTTTTTCCTTTTTTTTTTTTTTTATATTTAAAATCTGCTTTTTTTAACTGATAATAGTCAAGTTTGTTTGGATAAGATTTTAACGCGTGCGTAACCGGGGGAAAAGGTACATGTACCCGTCGTGGCTGACAAACATCAAATTATTGTGGTGATGCTATTGACAAGGTACGGTTTCATTTTCACCCACGTTGATCTTTTTTTATTTCAACCAAGCAAGTTAAAGTTCAGGAATCTTATTAAACGCACAGTCGTTATAAAATATTATCTTCATCGCCATTGTGAATCGGCACAAATGCATATTATAAAGCGGAATAAACGACGTTAATTAAGACTTGGTTCGTTAAACCCAGCCAAATGGCTAGCAACATTTTTAGTGTGTCAATTCCATTCATTAAGACACACAACAATGCTATAACGTATAAAACACATCAGTATGACGACTAAAAGCAACATATCACATCTCACAAAAGCACATTACATATCAACACACAATTTGATGCTAAACACATAGCAGTTAACAATACAAAACAACCTCTATTGAGAACACTTCATTAATCTAGTTGTTCACAGTAGACTTTGAGGAATCAAAGTCAAGGCAACCCTACAAATTATAGACTAGACCCAAAACATGCACAATTTACCATCAGAATTCAAAATTAAAAAATTCTCATATGTAAAGTAAGGAATGGAGCTTTTAATGCATAGATAACAACACTCTAGGCCAGATACTAAATGATGTTTACATGTATACCCAGTAGCATTCATCAATTAAGCATCAAAAGCCCAAAACTAAACCAAGAACAAATCGTTAAAATGACGAAAATAAATTCCAATTGAGCACATATCAGGTAGTGTCGAGCATCAAAGTACCTGATATGTACTCATTTTCATAAAAACAACTAAAACTCGATCCAGCAACTTAGACAACACCTTCCACAAAACCCCGTAATAACGTAAATGGGTAAATAGTACTCATTTTCAGAAACAAAACACATCAACATATGAAATAAACCCCAAATTATAAACCATCATATGCATGTACTTCTTCAATTTAGGTTCAAATTAAATCCAATGAAGCCACTGTTATTACATGTTCAATCAGTCAGAGCACAACCAACCATCTAACGCCACCAACGTCACCAACCAACCACAAACGCCACACACCATGAACGGCGACAACGAAGAGGTTGGTGGCATCGAAGAGTGCGTATGATTTTGTTTAGGGTTTCTATGGGTGTGTGTGTGAAATTATGAAAAGCTGAAGCGGTGGTGAATCTTGTTTAGGGTTTGTGTGAGTTAGATCTGGGTGTGAGTTTTGGGATTATGTTTTGATACTTGTGAAGGTTTGAGGGACACGTGCCCTTTTTCTTTCAGTGAGAGAGACACGTACCTAAAAACCCAGGACATAAATAAAAACACGGGTCGGTCGGGCGATTATTGAATTAAAGCATTAATAAATGCATCGGGAATACAATCCTGACCTTTAATAATAAAGGTATAATAAGAGAACATGGAATAAAACATGGAACTAGCACTACATTTGTTGGTGATTTTAGTGTCATCAATCATTTTTGTGTAATGGTGATTTACCGAGACCAAATGGATTTCAAGTTAAGTTATAATACGAGTTTGGAGGTGCGGAGTGCACACTTGTATAAACTATTAACTTGATTTCAAGTGCGATAATGGTAAAGGTTGTGAATGTATATCAGGGGGTAAAGACCTTGGATGTTTTCTATAGTAAAGAAATCCATTCATCACCATAGTGTTGCAATGGGTCAAAAGATATGGTTATGTGCGTTAGTGGCAAAAATTGGTCGTCACAAATATACATATGCCTTCAAAGGCTTATGACATGTTTAAGGTGTCGTATATAAAGAGTTGGTTTTGACTATTATATTCTAAAGGTCATGACTTTTCTAAAAGGGACACAACTCCATGCCAACCGTCACTTTGTTTTCTTTATAAACAGATTTTGGTCTTGCAATATGAAGTATGAAAAAAAAATATTCTTATAGAAATAAAGAATCATAACAACATACAATTTTCTCTATGTTTTTCTCTCATTCATGTGCCTAGAATTTGCGTGTGTTCTTGTCTTATCCCATATACGAATTTCGTGTAACCCAAGACACAAATAGGGTCGAAATATTGTATTCGGAAAGTGAACTATACACGATTCAAGAATTATCCAAGCAATCTTTGATTATCAAGACCCGAATACCAATAAACGAATACAATAATTTCTTGTACGTGATAATCATGATTGGTGAATCGTGTATGAGATATTTGAATCTGTTAGAGACACGTTATTCGAATTCGTAAAACTAGACGAGTGTCGAACAATTGGTATGTTAGACGGTGATCTTGAAATATGGAAATATCGGTAGTTGATGGAAAAAAAGGGCAGGCAGTGAATGAATATATATTGTGGGATGGATTATACCAAAAGTTGTCCAGATATTGGGAAGTGGTATAGACTCGATACTATCATGCACTCTGGACCTCTGGTACACAATTTTTTATTCATGTTAATTTAACCGTTACACATATAGGTATGAATGCATGACACAACATAGTAACCTTGCGTGTCCAACGGCATGATAAACATCTTTAAATGATATTCTGTTGAAATTGTGTGTGATCATGTTCATGATTGAATTTGAAATAAAGCCACGTTGATATGTACTCACTGATCAAATTTGTTTTTTGAATTTCATATATATAGTAAATATGAAATTATAAGAGTAAACAAAAATTTCATAAATGCAAATTTATGTTAACATAAATACCATTGATTAATAGTGCATGAAATTTTGGAAACTTGCATGTAAATGGCAACAAATTTAACCGAGTTACATATTTCTGGATTAAGAAATTTATTCGGCGGGTAATCGTTGATTGTTGATCTATTTCTGAGTGTCCCATGATTTCGGTTTCATGTTAATTGTTGGAACAATGTCTTTGTCTTTATTATTACAATAAAAGACTTGTTGTAAATTGCTTGGTCATTAATTTAATTCATAAAGTGCAAGTTTTGCTTAATATAATACTCCCTCCGTCCCATATTAAGTGTCCATTTTTGACTTTTTAAAGTCTTTTTTCTTCAACTTTGACCTTAATTATTTCTTCTTATGTTATATGATACTCAATGCAAAATATATGAATGGATAGAGTTTCGAATGTATTTTTAATTGGTATAATTTTCAGTAAGCATTATATAACATAAAGAAAAATATTTACGGTCAAAGTTTATGAAAAAAGAATTTAAAAAGTCAAAAATGGACACTTAATATGGGACGGAGGGAGTAATAGGTATTATATTATGTTGAAATTATTATCCTTGATGTTTATTTAAAATCTAGATTCATGCATATGGCAATTCATAAAGAAACATGTATTCAAGTATGCATGAATTACTGTTATTTATGTCAAAATTGGCGGTTAAATAGATGTATTTCCATTTCATTTTCTTTGTTTAATGAACGAAAATGGTTGACATCAAGATATGTGTATTAAAGTTTAGGAACTTGGTAAGTTCTGGATGTTGTTCTTGCATGGTCGAATTGCAAGTTCAATGGTTCTCTTACAATGAGCGGTTATTCGTTGGCGGTTTGTTGACAATAGACAACAAACATGGTTGCGAAGTGCAAGTTTATGATTTCAATGTCATACCGTATGTCAAAATTGTTATGGCGCATTAATGGCCTAATTGATATCAGAACCAAAACGTATGTTGTTGCTCATTATTTTGACATGTTGGATCACTTGCCTTGATCATTATTTTATTGATTTTTTTTTAAATCGTTAAGTTATGGCTTTGAAATTAGATAAGTTGGAACCAGTCTGCCAATTTGTGGTGTAATTGAAACTTTTCAAAGTTGAGCAAAATGTGATTCGACAAATAACATTTGCTCATGGTCACTTTAAATGAATTTTGAAGTGTGTTCTTTGAATTGTGAGTTGTAAATGAACGTGTATCTGAAACTATCTAAATGTTTCATAGTACAAGAGCGAAGGAACTAAGTTTTGTTATTAAACTTGAAAAATCCTTGTACTGCGTAAATACAGTTGTTATGTACTTACATATCAGGATTCTAATGATGTGTGGAATCATGATATGTTGGGATGCTATAAACCAAGTATTTAGTTACATGAAGAATTCCATGACTAATGGTTTAGAATACAATGATAATCCTTTAAAGTATTATAAAGATAAATTGATGTGAGTTGAATTTGTTGATTAAGAAAACCATGGTTGTATAGTCACATTACGCGTGAATGAAGAATTTTGATATCAAATGAATAAAGTTGTATAACACATTCAACTATTGCATCATGAATTGTTGGTATAGCTTCTTGTTCTAAAGAAGTGTAATGGTTGAAGGACTTGTTAATAAACATATGGTATTATGTTTTAAAGTCAATATTACCATGCTAATTACTTATGATAGTGAAGCTAAACTATCAATAGCTTACCACTTGACAAAGAGGTTAGCCAGGGACTTAGTGCACAAGTCGGTGTTAGGGAATTAAAAAGTCCATTTAAATTCTTTAATGGTGAGACACCCAATTCCCTTCTAATACAACGTTAGAAGCTGAATTCAATGCGGAAAGCTCACACTTAGAGATTGGAACACATGTTATATTATCCCAAGGATTGTGTTCGGACCTGCAAGATATAGAGGTTGAAGTTTATCTTCTTAATAGTTCTTTTGAAAAAGTGCAACGCATGGCATGATTAAAAGAAACTACCTATATGAGTATGAAGTTTTGCCGCTTCAATAAGCTTGGACTTGGCTTAGCATATACTCACGAATGGATAGGGACGCATGGCTTGTAAAGCGTCAAGTATAAACATTGGAGAAATAAACTTGTGTGTATATTATCTTCAGGTATTCAAATGGGTTGACGGGTTCAATCGTTACGACACCCCGATTCTCGAATATTTAAAATGTGTAATATACTAAGATGAAAATTCAATCGTAAGACATTTTCATTTATGCACGAGTTTGATTTGTTTTGATTAATTGGGAAATCAAGGATTACACTAAAATGGGGGAGGATTGTTGGTAATTTTTGTGTCATCAAACATTTTATGTAATAGTGATTTACCCGAGACCAAAAGGATTAAAGTAAACTATAATGTGAGTTAGGTGGTGCGGAGTGCACACTCGTATAAGTTTATTTAATCATAAGACAAAGGTTGGTAATACGAACATTGACATTTTAAGGAGTCACTAACTACAGGTTGCAACCATTGTGACATGTTTAAGGTGTCATATATAAAGAGTTGGTTTTGACTATTATATTCTAAAGGTCATGACTTTTCTAAAAGGGACACAACTCCATGCCAACCGTCACTTTGTTTTCTTTATAAACAGATTTTGGTCTTGCAATATAAAGTATGAAAAAAAAGAATATTATATTCTTATAGAAATAAAGAATCATAACAACATATAATTTTCTCTATGTTTTTTTCTCATTCATGTGCCTAGAATTTGAGTGTGTTCTTGTCTTATCCCATATACAAATTTCATGTAACCCAAGGCACAAATAGGGTCGAAATATTGTATTCGGAAAGTGAACTATACACGATTCAAGAATTATCCAAGCAATCTTTGATTATCAAGACCTGAATACCAATAGAATTGGTATATTTCTCCTAATAACAAGAGATACAATAAGTAGTGTTTATCCTTGTTATTAGAGACGGTGCAATTCCTAATTTCCATCATAGTGAAACGTATCTTTCCTTGCCCGTGGTTTTTACCCTATTGGGGTTTTCCACGTTAAATCCGTGTGTCATCTTTTATTGCATTTCATATTTTAGTTGTGGTTTTGCTTCAGTCCGGTATCACTTTTCTCAACAAGTGGTATCAAGAGCTAAGGTTGGGTATGTGTATAATTATTTATCGTATGCTCTGTGGTTGCCACTAATAAGTGGACCCTCCACATCAAAAGATAAGTAAGATTATACTCACTCAAAAGGTGTTCGTTACTATTATTAACAAATAATAGTTTTGTCAAAAAGTAGATTGTGACTGTAGCAATGGCGGCGTTAAATAACGAAGTTTGATATGAACTTCATTAAAATCTATGTTCTTCCTCTATTTTGATTACTCTGCTTCTTTTCATCGTTTTTTGAAATGAAGTTCACTTTGTGTTGTATACCAGCAGACGTGGTTAATGTTTTTGAACTCTACCTTCCAATGTTTTTGAACGAACCGAATGCCGAAGATCCGTTGAACGCAGATGCTGCAGCTCTTTTTGTGCGTGATAAACCGGCGTATGAAGCAAAAGTAAAAGGTACTCAATGCTTAAAATTGAATTCATACATCTCATTGCTCATTTTTTATTACGTGATAGACCGGCTTATGTTGACTTTTTAAGGTCATATCCACTTTTCATTATCGATTCTGAGATGCATTTCATTACAACTAAAACCTTTATAGAGCTTAGATTAAATTCTTATTATAGGAACTGATAATAAATCACAACATCATCAAACTTTTTTACGGATTTGTAGCAGTTCTTGAAGTTGAAGAATAGTATGTTTGACATCAAAAGTCAAAGTTAACCAATTTTTTTAGTGCAGGATTGATCCCATCTTCTTTATCATTAGAGGGCGTTAGATATTGTGTGCTAGAGTATTTAATGTTAAGCTACTAATATTTTGAAAGTATTTACTGTTGATATCTGGAACAAATAAAGTTACAAAGTTTTATGCTTCAGTTATTTATAACTTATGGTAACTAATCTTTTTCATTTCTTGCATGATCATGCATTGGTGGTTGTATCGTTCGGATTGAAAAGAACTCTGTGCAGAATTCGCTAAGCCAGAAGATGTGGGTCTTGTTCCAGAAGAGGAATCAAATGATGAAGAGCCGAGTGAAGATGAAAATGACTCGGGAGATGAGGCACCTGCTGCAGGTTCAGGAGATGAGTCAATGGATGTGGATCCAGTCAACCAGTAGCCCCTGCAATCGTGGTAGCTGATCATATGTTTTGTAGAGTATGATTTCATTGTTGTGTACAAAAGGCCCATCGTGAATTTTTTTTCATCAGAAACTATATACAAAGGAAAAGACGAAAAGAGAATATCCAGTTCTCGGTTTACAAACTGATCCAATGATGCACAAAGTAAAAGTCACTGTAAATATCATGGTTTGAGTTAGCTAAGTTTTGTGAATGATAACATTTCCTTTTAGATTGTGAATATCATTGTTTGAGTTACCTATGTTTTGTGACTGATAATTGACACCGCTTGTGTACTCCCATAATGTGCAAGCTACTGGTCACTGCATCCTCATTTTATTTGCTTAATTAACGTATAAATGTTAATGCAAAACCTTAAAAAATGGAATTAGTGACAAAACAAAAATGGTATAAGGGCACTCTGAATGGGCCTTTCGCTACGTCAAAAATCGTGATTGCTGATAAATTTGCGACAATGGTCGCAAAGTGGGGTGACAATAAGGTCCCATTCTGTGACGGCCAAGCTTAAGGACCATCTTCTGTCGTGCAAATTAATGACTGTTTTCATAATTTTCAATATTCACTATAACGTACGTACCCATGTCCTTTGTTATCCTTTGTATCTGAAAGTTCTTAATTTAAGACCAACTGAACCACTAAACTTTGTTAATACTACGGTTTATAATCGATAAGGCCTGATACTAAACCTAGTAACTAATGGGGCAACAAAAGAGGCATGACATACAGCGATACACGCATATGTTAGAGAATATATATAATATCTTAAAGCAAAAATGTTCTACTTAGTTTAACATTATGAAAAAATAATGTACTCGTTTATATTTTTATAAATTACACAAAAGGCGAACATGTAGGAGTCTAGTATTAGGCTTCACCTTGAAACATAATGAGTTGATTAGAGGATCCATTATGGTAAACATTTCTAAAAGTTTATAATTGTGTTATGACATTAATTTATAAACCTTTTAATTTTATAAATCTATCCCCACTATGTATAAACATTTTCAAGTTTCATAAACATCTCACATATTCAAGTGCATTAAATAATAAAAATGTCTAATATCCAAGACCTCTTCATGTCACACAAGCTTGAAATGGATGTTCACTATGATTTACAAGTTTTAAAACCTCTTTATAATTTTATAAACCTTTTCATAGACCACCATAGTGGATGCCCTTATATCATTGCTCTCAGTTGTCCGGCATAATTTTGGCGACCATGCAATTTTCTTGCTCCTTGGAGGATAGTCCGGGTGAGTTAGACAATGAAGCTTGCTTCTCTTGGTTGTACAATTTGCTTAATTCATGATAATAAGTGTTGGGATTTAATAACTAGGTAAACCATTTACTACGAGTACGCAGCGGATGAATCTAGTTTAGTATCATGAATTAACACATAGAATAAAGCAAGGAATACTTACCTCTTGATCTTGATCTTGAAAACAAAGTGGTTAAATTACCACCTCTACGGTTGCTCACACAACACGTCAAACGAATACGTCAAGATGCTTGTCCTTACTTCACGTCTCTCACACTATTTTTACAAACAAAAATCCACACCCACATGTGGCATGTGAGATGTACCAATTAGATTGCATGAAGTTTTCTCTTTTTTACTTTTTACTCTCCATAATCAAGTGACACCTATTTATGTGGATATTTTTTTTGTAAAAATGGTGTGAGTCTAGTATTTTTCATTTAAAATAACCACCTTAATTACAATGGAAGTAAAATGATACAAAACTGACCATGATCTCAAGAGGCATGCAAATCAACCAATCTTATTTTGAATGCTAATGCTTTTAAGATGATGCGTTGACATAGACATCTTGTTATTAGACTAGGTAATTTTACATGCCGTGCTTAGCACGGCCCAAGCTAGTTAACATGTTGCTTCTAAGAGGTATCATATGTCGTAACAAGAAAATGGGTGATTTTGGAGTGTACAAGTCACTTTCTTTAAAACATAAAGGCCGTCAAACTTTTGATCAATCTTAAAGTGATCATATGTCGTAAACTCAGTAAAATGTATATATCCTTTCTAGGGGTGTTTAAATGGTCGGTTATTGGTATAACAAGGTTAATCCACCCAAATTATTAAAAACAAAAGTAAACAATTGTTATGTTCAAAAAAACAAAAAACAAAAAAAACAATTGTTTTACTTTATAGTGTATGCTTTTAAAATAGTCATGCTATACGTGTATACGTGTAAAACAAACATCCTTTGCAATATCAATAGAAGCAACTCATACACCTAATTTGCCAATCACCCATGACCCTATAGGTAGCACCACCAAACTCCATCATCTCTAGTCTCTACTATTTTCTGCCATGCATCTAGAGTTCATTGTTACTATTAATGAAAAGATATGAACATACATCCATATCCATTTCACGCCATCACTATATACTGTATATTTTAGTAAAGAATGTCAGCATATGTTTATCAACTTTGACATTTTATTGACAATCTTTCATCTTGGTAATATATTAAGATCAAAGTAGTTTCACATCCTTCGTGTGCATGTTCACCACTGAAATAATCTCTAACTACACAACTTTAATTTTCTTCTAAGTTACATAAAAAAAACCTACTCATATCCATTCTTGACATCAAAACTAAATTCCCCACTATCTAAACTACGAGAGTCTTCTTAATTTCAAGTATAAAACTCTAAAGATCTTATAATATAATGAGACATTCAAATGCGCTAATATTCACATGACAATAATTACACTCTTTTAACAATAAGAAGATATTGCAAAAACAGTATTGTAAGTTTCATGTGGTCTTCTTTTAGTATTTACCCATTCACCTACAAAATCACAAACGATATATATTCAAACACCTGTCGGATATTTGGTAAGGCAACGTATACATATCATTCTAAAATGTACATAACAAGGAATTGGTACCCACGCTTGGCGACGCTTTGCTACAAAAGAAGACGTAAGATTTAAACAACGTGGTACTTAATTCAAACCGACCTTGTAATCCTTGCTAAACCGATCTTTAAAAGGGCATCTCATACATGCTACAAAATTCAGTTATGTTCAATTTTATTTACCAAACTTGGTTTTACATGAATATTTCAGTTCTTTATAAAAAAGAGTTTGATAAAGTTGGACTCCGTATAAGAAAAAAGTAAGGAAAATGATAGGCCTTAACTTTATATAAGCAATATGAAAGGATCCTTATCCAAAAAGTAAATACTCTAACTCACTATCTCTTGTACACGTCTCTTCATATCTAGTCACCACCAACTGCTATCTTTTTGACAAGTTTTCTTCTCATACCTCATTTTCTCAATGTAGTACATTATGGTGTAGTATGGCATGTCATTGTTATAAAAGTCCAAAGTAATAAACCCTATGTTCAAAGCAGGTACACCTATGTTCAAAGCGGTTCTATGACTTCTATCCCATCATTCCTTTCTCTTTTCCAAAACCCCTTTATTTTTCATGTACATATAATATTATATATAAAATATCTAAATACAATGTTTTTGGCAATATAAAAAATAAAGTTTTTCTAACATCTGTTTGTTAAAGTGTGATAATTAAACCAATCCTTTCTATGTAAATCAAACGATTCCAATTACATCTGCATTAGTTAAACCTAAAAGTTACTACAAATACATGTAATTTTTAGTTTAATGATCTAAAACTCCATTTTTCTAGTCACTCAAGCGGGCATTTTAGAAAATTATTTTCTTGAAAAATAAATCCTTCTACAAAATAAGAACAAACATATTCAAAAAATGGATGTTAGATAAGAACATGCTAAAGAAAGGACATATAATATTACCTTGCGAACATGTTCATATTCATAACTATCCCCGATTCCCCACTGGCCATCAACATCACAACTTAAATCGAAAAACCAATCAGACACCCAAAAAATCTAATAACACACCAGATATTATATGCTATTTCGCACGGTAACCGTTCGCCGGTGAAAAACACTTCACAGTTTATTCTTGTCAGTAAGCCATTGACAACACCACGCCGCCACTCATATACTCCGCCGAGAGGTGATGTTTCGTACGTATTCCTTCTAGTGTATCCGGCCAAGTCGGCGTAAAGTGAAAGCGGGTTGATTAGTAACTTGAAGTGACTGGCACAAAAACAAGACTTAAATATAAAACCCAATAGCAGAATATATACAAAATATAGTTACCTTATTCTTGTTGAATGAACCTTCATACATATGTCATATAAGCAAAAAACAAAAGGAAGAGAAAAACAAAAAAGATCATTTATTATGATTTATTAGTAGCTCTATTAGTAAGATGATAAGAAAGTTGTAAAGTCAAAGTTTACCTTTACTTTATGATGCTTTCCTCCCAGCATACTGCAAGTGATTAAATCTATATGAAGATATTTGCAACTAAATTTATAACCAGAAAAAACACGAGACTTTACAAATGAGATACAATAGTAACTTACAATAATGTCTTTTGATGTTGTTGAAGAAACTAAAAGCAGCGACTGAAAAGTTTTTGTTGATCAAAATGTATCTTCTCAATATCAGAAACTTTTGAGAGAAAAAATGTTTACATGAGTCAATTGTTTCTATTGAATGAGCTAAGAGATGATAAAGGTAAAGAGTTTAAATAGTGACACACTATTTGAGCACACGTGTCATTTTTTGAGGCTGCACAGTAAATAAAGGGTTCTTTTTATAATACAGGTAGATGTAAATAAAAATAGTGACACTTAAATAATAAAATATATGTTTAAATTATTAAAATAACTATACTTCTTAAACTTAATTTCAATTATAAACTACCATTTGTTATTTTGTCATGATCTGATAATGAGTTCTGAATCCAAATTGCCATTAACAATAAAAAAATAATGAGATTGAACTTACCGACTCACAAAATATAAACTAAAATACATTAAATACTTGTAATTGTTTGCAGAATTTTGTAAAATACGAGGCATGCAGACTCGTGCGATGTACACGGCTTGTGTCAAAAAAATTTCTCATGTGGTTGCTTGCATAATGATTTTGTTAGAATGTTGATGTGTTAGTCTGATTGTGTATATTTTGGGAATTGGTCGTGTAATGTTTAGATGCGTAGTTGAACATGCAAACCCGTGCGATGCACACGGGTTGTATCTAAGTGTTTATTGCATAATGATTCAGGCTACTTCAAAATAAGCCTTAAGAAAGGAATAGTAATAATTAAGTGATTTTTTAAACTTTTTCTCGTGAAATACATGTTGGACCAATGTCAAATAATATTTACATATCTACAATTCTACATCTTTATATATATGCTACGCACCACTCGTAGTTTGCTCAAAGTAAACGAATAGACAAACAATAAAATACAATACAATAATAAAAAATATACAATATGATACTACGTAGTAAAAAAACATGCGATAATTTTAACCATCCCATAATTTCATTTAACAACAACGTTTTCCAACCTAGCCAAATTAGTAATTTTCGAATGGATTGCACCTGGCCCAATTACAATGACAAAAATGATCAGCCCAAATATGATATCCCTAATATTTAGGTTAGTATAAAATCTCTCAACCCTAATTGCTCTTCTTATTCAAACGCCTGCATCCACTATATTTCCTCTCAAACCAAAACGCATCAACAACATAGATCAATACATCACCATATCCCTCCACAAAGGAAATAGTGTCAAACTATCCGTTGGTTTGTTTAAACGAAGGACGGTTATATTTCGAAACTTGTTTGTCTTCTTCTAACTCGTTTCCACAGCGAGATATGGAAAAATTTCAAACGGCAAGCTCTTGTGGTATGGTGGCGAGTGGTGGCGAGGTGCCATGTCAAAAACGCCACCATACCGTTATCTTTCCAAAGGTCTCAGCTAGGTTTTGTTTTTGTGTTTTCTTTAAACGAAACAAAGATAGATTGTAACAGAATTGTTATAAATCTAATCATTATTTTCGAATATAAAAGAGAAGTTTTTCTTCTTGAAGATCTATTTTTTAAAAACATGTTAAAGATCTATGATGATATTCGTTATCGTGTATGATCTTGTAAGGTCATGATGTTGTTGCACAACACGAAAGAAAAGAAATTCTGAGATCATTAATTTTCATTAAAGTTCAAATCTGTTATGGGTTGATGATGTGGTTGTAGTTTTGTTGTGATATGAGGAGGATGGGAGTAGGATAGATGAGGAATTGTTGTTCGGCTGTTTTGATTATGGTTTTTCTTCTTGTTCTTGTAGCCGACTCGGTCTAACTCGGTAAATACTGAGTTGACTCCGTCCCTGTCTTGATTCACTTTATTAAATCGCATACGTGCAGTGAACAAAACAAAAGTGATAGGTTTGCACATCCTAATTGGTGGAGTTTATATAGTGACTCATAGTGAGGATATGAAGAGACTTTATAAATAGCAAAGCTTTTGATTTTCTTAATAACTGAAACTATAAAGTTTGTTAAGGAGATAATGGGATGCTAAAAAGACTAAAAGTTGCACAGAATTGAATTCACATGTAAAAATGCATTGATCACTAATCATTAATACTCCATGATATTGAGTTTCAGTATGCAGTTGGGTTTTGTACTTATGGCTCTCTGGGTGAGACAAATCATTTAAAGATACAGCCCCAATAAATTTAGGGGCTCAATCTTTTAGTATACCATTGATCATGCCATTTATTCACATGGATTTGTACAATATACAAAGCTTGTGTTACACAACTTGAAGCCTACACAATATATACATCAATAGAACACACACATAAATTACTTATCTATAACAACAAAGAAAAAAAAAGTTCTAAAGCCTAAAGCTTAAAGCCTAAAGCCTAATTTTGAAATTTCGGGTTCCCTTTCATGGGGATCCCTAATTTCGACCAAAAGAGAATACCGAACGCCCATAATATACCTGAAAGATACGATATATATATGAAATGCCAATACATTTTATGACTTTCTATATACATGATTAAAATTTACAATAGCTTAATGCATAGTATAGTTGTTACACTTATCTTTTGTAGTCAAGTCCAAAACAATTTAAACATCGGCATAGAATAACTTAGCCATTATAACGTACACAGATCTCGCACATAACACCGCTACATCATATAACTTCATCAAGATGGACTCTTGACCCGACATGAATTGGTCAAGAAGCGGGGGCTCGCAGCCCCTGATAAATCCAAGGAGACTGCCACGTGGGGAACGCATTTAAGAGGTTTTATAGCAAGAACAATTGCTATAGAACAGGATTTTGCTCGGTCTATGCTCTAATCTACGTTGAATCCTCTGTCTAAAGTTAGACCACTTTATAAACATATAAACCATATTACATCTATGTTTTGGCCTAATTACACAATTGAAAGAAATTTCCCTATATCAAGACCTTGATTGAAAAGGAAAAACCTTTCTATTCGTTCAAAAAACTATGACGCTCACCAATTTAAAAACTTTTATCCATTAGCTAAGAAAGTATAAAACGTCATTAATTTTTTTATAAAAAATATACTATAAAGAATGTTTGGATGTGTGCCTACGACTCTATGTTAACTATTTCAACTTATTGCAGTGGTTATACTTTTTATCATATTTTTCAAGGAAAAAAATACTCCAAATGACCCGTTTACACCCAGCCCCCTTTTGAGATGTTACCACCAAACCGCACAACCCCACGTCCAGTTCACCACCTGAACGTATCTTTAAAGCATATAAACAACTTAACAGGTCTGTAAAACTTCATATCATACTGCAACTTAAAAACTTGATATGGTTAATTGAAAACCACTTAAAACACACATTAGAACTCTCTTATGGGGCGTTTGGATTAGGTTATTTTTCCAGCATATTGTCTTATTTAAAAAACTTAAATAGCTCATATGCCCTATATTTTCCTACTTTTACCTTATCACAGCACAATAACCTTATTTAAGTTCAAGTATATTTTAGGGCTTACGATCAGTACAGTGTATAGCCCAAGTCTTTTGCTCACCTACTTAGCCTTTAGATTTCAGATAGAAAGGGAGGGGTCTATAAAAAACAAAGCGATTTGAGATTTAAAAATAAAGAATAAGCAGCAAGAAAATACCGTATGATGGTCGAGTTCTCTGTGATCTTTCTCTTCCATTTGGTATTTCATCATTGCCCGATGACGTGTCATAGCCTATAAAATAGCAAATACATAAGAAAATGTTTTTACTGAAGTCTCACAAAAATTCAGCAAAATGACAAATAGTAGAGAACATATTAATAAATGAACGGGTAAGAGGATTCCAGAATCCAAGGCCCATGTTCCACTTGGTTTTTAAAGCTAATACTGTGCAGAGGGGGAGGGCTGTTGTGGTATGCTCTCTATGAATATATGTCAACACAATGTCCATGCTGAATCTATTAATCTAGCGCTCAAATGGTAGGCATCACGATGTTGTTGGAGAACCACATTCCCATAAGAAAGAGTTATGATTTAATTGTACACTTAGGTGGCTACGCAGGAACATGATTAT
Organism: Tanacetum coccineum; assembly: GCA_026074375.1. Lineage (NCBI taxonomy): Eukaryota > Viridiplantae > Streptophyta > Magnoliopsida > Asterales > Asteraceae > Tanacetum > Tanacetum coccineum. The sequence continues at coordinate 4,107 of BQNB010051476.1, read as the reverse complement.
AGCATTCCCATCGTGGCGGGGCAATTTAGCTATGCATATTTTTTGGCTGACGAAAAAATTTTGTTTGAAGGTTTTATAGATATACCTATATTGGAAATGGCCAACCATGATTTTTGTCCATCAATATGTCCTTTGCACAGGTGACCTTGCCCTGAGTTCACCTCTCACGTCAATGGCCTGATCCGGATGCTAGAAGTTGCTTTAAACCTAGTAGTAGTACAAACCACAACAAAAACAAACTTAACCAATAGGCTAGTGACTAAGTGAACGGATCTAGTAACTACAAAGGTTAAATAAAAGATTTACCTGTGTCTAAAAATGGTTAGTAGTTAAACTCGGTCTATCTTCTATATAAATGCAACTTTGATTTCCGCAGTCCAGCAGACGGCCCCAAGCACACCACGCTAATGCCTGCAGTTGAAACTATAGCAACTTAACTCGCATTTTCGCACCGATATTCTTCCATGGTAACATGTCTGAATTGGGAATCCATCAAAGAAAAAAACAAAGCTTTGTATCCTCCTGTTAGTTATCTCCACGGGAAACTCAAGACCTTTAGTTATGTGACCCATCATTCAAAATGTCACATCACTCCTCACCATATTTCTTCTTGATCCTACTAATTCCTTTTAGAATAAATGTCACCTTGCCTTGATCTATGTTAGGAATTGTCGATAGTTCCAGCTTAGTTTTACCAAAAGAGGGCAAAGCACTTCATCTTTGGTTTGATATAAGACTTATAAAAAATGACAAATAGTAGAGAACATATTAATAAATGAACAGGTAAAAGGATTCCAGAACTCCACAATGCCTATTGATTAAGAGGTTCCAAAATCCAAGGCCATTTCCACTGGTTTTAAAGCTAATACTTGCAGGGCAGTTTGGATGCTGCTATGATGTTCAAACACAATGTCTGGATGCTTTATCTAGCGCCAAATGTGCATCACGATGTTTGGAGTCGCATTCCCATAAGAAGAGTTATGATTTAAATTGTACACATAGGGTGCTCGCAGGAACATGATTATGCATTCTCGTGCTATTTTACTATGCATATTTTAGCTGACGAAAAAATTTGTTGAAGGTTTATAGATATACCTTTTGAGCCAAGTTAAGCGTCTTACTGGTTGCCACAAATACATTCTGTAAGGAACCCGAAAACATGTTTATTAATATCAACATCCAACAAATCCTTAACCGTAAGCTCCCTCAGCAAAACCCAATTCGTAGCCCTGTTATGCCTCTAATCAGTTTTCGCTCCATCCAAGTAAAAAAAAGCGCGGTACTAACCTGCAGAAAATGTTATCGCAAGGTTATAAAACCGGGTGCTTAAATAACTGTAGACTGTTACAAAAAATAACTGTTGAATTGACCGGTTTGTAGATTTCATTAACTTACTCGCGCATACACACGAAGATGGTCTACATATTTCATTACTTGCACACATGAACAACTGAAGTGACCGATTCACACAATCCATTAACTTGTGGCACAATGTATCCTAATTTAAACACACTTTTTGAGTGACGTCGCGATTAGCTGAAATCAAATATTAAAATTTTGTTCCTCATGTATGGACCATAAACAAACATCACCTCAAAGTAAAGGCATAAACAACATATTACCTTTTCTTCACCTAGAAGCCGCGACAAAGCCGGATACGTTGCGGTCGAATCGTCAGCTGACCCGGTTAATCCACGAACAACAACAATTTCCACCTGCTACTTAAATGATAATTTATAATAGCACTTATAATAAGCTTAGCTAGAACATATATATGAACTTATATGAGCGCTAATCTGTGTCTAAAGAGCTAAAAAGACTATCTTATCCAAATAACACTAATTATATCCAAAGAGCTAAAAACACGAAACATAAATATAATGACTCTTATTTCAAACCAACAACAATTGAGAATTTTTGTTTACACATACCTTGGAATATAAATGAACCTGGCTTTTGTGCTCATGACTTGGAATTTCCCGCATAGTTCTGCATTTACAACAAAGAAAAAACTGGCACTTTCAAAATCATCAAACATATAACAATTCTGAATAATAGGAATTTCGAAACTCTCTTACCCTGTGATTTCCACAATAAAGGTGTGACCTAATAAAATCCTAAAAATCAATTAGTTCAAATGTAAAAACAAAAATTAGACATATGTAATGAAGAATGTCATAAAATAATTGTTCATTTATCGATTCAAACAAATAGATTACCTCAAAATTATAAAAGCAGTTTTCCCCAACTTTTGTTAGGGTTTGGTTAAAATAATGATTTAATTATAAACCAAATCGATTCAACACAATTAAATATTACCGAAAGTATTGGGTGGAACGCAAGATCATCCATGGTGATTTTTGATTTTGTTTGTGTTTTTGGTGATATAAATGAAAAGAGCTTGATCTTCCATGATGGTGGCTAGGGTTTTTTTTTGGAGAAAATAAATATTGCTGGTAAATGGAAGATTAAAGGTGAATGGTGTAAATGCAGGACTAATAACAGTCTTTGATATTGAGTTTAACTATGCAACATAGTTTTGTACATATGGCTATGTGAGTAATACAAAGCATTTAAAGATACAATCTCATTAAATTAAGGGGCTGAATCTTTTAGTATAAAGAAAAAACTAGCACTTTCAAAATCATCAAACATATAACAATTCTGAATAATAGGAATTTTGAAACTCTCTTACCCTGTGATTTCCACAATAAAGGTGTGACCTAATAAAATCCTAAAAATCAATTAGTTCAAATGTAAAAACAGAAATTAGACATATGTAATGAAGAATGTCATAAAATAATTGTTCATTTATCGATTCAAACAAATAGATTACCTCAAAATTATAAAAGCAGTTTTCCCCAACTTTTGTTAGGGTTTGGTTAAAATAATGATTTAATTATAAACCAAATCGATTCAACACAATTAAATATTACCGAAAGTATTGGGTGGAACGCAAGATCATCCATGGTGATTTTTGGTGATATAAATGAAAAGAGCTTGATCTTCCATGATGGTGGCTAGGGTTTTTTTTTTGGAGAAAACAAATATTGCGGGTAAATGGAAGATTAAAGGTGAATGGTGTAAATGCAGGACTAATAACAGTCTTTGATATTGAGTTTAACTATGCAACATGGTTTTGTACATATGGCTATGTGGGTAATACAAAGCATTTAAAGATACAGCCCCATTAAATTAAGGGGCTGAATCTTTTAGTATAATAGATAATTGAACATCAAATTGTTTATTTCTGTCACAAGTAAAAAAACCCTCATCTCCCTAATTGCATAAAAGAAAGCTTTAATCAAAACTCATACATCCTTTTTTTTAAACAGTGATTCGAGCTCACAGTGACATCCAATTAGGCAGTATGCAAGACTCGAACCTTCTTCTTAAGGGATAAACATCACTCCTAGTTAGCTCCTAAAAGAAAACCCCCACGAGGAGGTTCGAACCCGAGACCTATCGCATGTGGTAACAACTTTCCCAAGATACACTTGGTGGTCATATGAGCTAGCCCAGATGGTTAAAAAACTCATATATCCTAACTATATATAGTAGCATTATTTGATAGACAGTTTTTTTCCGGGTGATCATGGTTTCTAACATTTTGACCGACTAATCTACGGCATTTGATCGAGCCACCATCACAAAGTCTCAAACCGATTACGTGTGGCCACTTAGAGTTGTTTACAACTAGAAGTAACTGAATTTGAAACCTCTTAATACTACTACAAGCTCGTACCACGCGTAAGTAGTTACATTTAAAACACACATGATGTAGAAAAGCATTGGATTCAACACTATAATTCTATGTATTTTTTGTAAGTAATGTTATTTAGGCCTACAGTTCACGCCTAAATACATGTCTAACGCATAAAACACTTGTACAATTGAATCATGTATTTTCTCTCTCTAATTCCCACCAATCATTTTTTCAAATCCACCATTCAAATCATTAAGCATACAAGTAGGCTTGCTAATTAGGCATCAGAATCATTTTTCTTTATTTGTGACTATCACTCTAATATGTGTGATATTTTAAATTCAATTTCTGCTATGTGCAAACAACCTTGAAGTGGCCACACCAACTTCTTGAAAAAGGAA
>BQNB010051475.1:0-38364 GCA_026074375.1 Tanacetum coccineum | reverse complement strand
AAATTTCCTAGTTCTAACACCCGAAGTGTGATGCATAATATATTTTGTGCGGAAGTTTTGGCCCCTGAAAAATCCATTTGGTGATATTGTTGATAAAATATAATGCCTAAAAACAGTATTAATATCTTTCACATCTTTACGTTTTGATAATCACAAAATATAAAAATGTTCAACGTAAAATTAAACGTAAACAAGAAATTAGGAGTAAATTCTCATTTCAACATTTACATCACTTAAAGGTATGAATAAATAAATGCTTAATGCATTTTATGATAAAGGAAATCTTTATTCAACCTCAAACTTTTATAAAATATTATAAACATTTAGAATTTATAAACTTACAAAACATTTTCTACATTTAAAAAGAAATGTTTTATTCAAAATAAACATTTTGAATTTCAAATTTTCGAACCTAAAACGGCTAGAAAAAGTCCAGTAAACACCTCCTCTAAAAAGGACAAAAAGAGGAGCGTCTGAAAATGGGCGGCCCCCTTAAATACATGGGCAGCCCCCTTAATTATAAGGGGGGGCACCCTATTTAAGGGGACCGGCCATAGACTTCGCTCCTCCAGTTTTCCCTATAATATTGGACTATTCCCCAACATTTTTCTCACCTTTTGCACTCATCCTTTCTGCTCTAAAATAGCCCACACATCTCTCTAAATCCTTTGATCATTTAATCATTTAGCTTTGTTTCCAAGTGATCCAAGCTCAATTCCTCAAGTGCAAGAGAAGAATACTTCCATCATCTAGTGAAGAAGTATTACACCCCAAAATCCATATTGCAATCTTGTTGCATCCATATCATAAACCTTGTAAATCTTTTGTAAATCTTGTAAAGTTGTGTGTTGTTAGGATTTGGTATTGTTGAATGTAAGTTGGATCTTGGTGATCCTTTTTAGTAGTGTTAGATAGTTGTGATATAAGTAGTGTAGTGAGAAGAAGTTGTGAATGTGTGAAGTTGTGAAGATTGAAGAAGTTATGTAGTCATGATCAAGGTGTGAAGATAAGTTGTGTAGTGAAGTTGTGATAAGTAGTGTGAAATTTGTGAGGTCGTGAAATAGTCCGTAGAAGTTGTGTTTGTGATAGATTGGTGTCTAGCTCGATTATAACTCGACACTTTAGCTTAGTGTCGTTAAATTGATATAAGCAACGTTGTGTATGGTTTTCTCTGCCATAAAGGAGCTTGTTGACATAGTGAATAAAACTCTCGAGTTTGGTGCTCGGAGAGTGGAGTAGGCCGAAGAAGAGCTTCGTAATGAACCACTATAAAATCCTTGTGTTGCGAGTTTGATCTCTCAACTCTTATCTTTTATTACTTCTACATATTTACATTGTTCATATTGTGCAAGTAATTGAATTCAACAAAAATCAATCTAAGTTTTAAAAACAAATTTTAAATATTAAATTAAAAAGTGGTAAACTATTTAACCCCCCCCCCCTTCTAGTTTTCCATACAAGCATCAACAGTTGAGTAAATGTCATCCCTGATTCCAGTCAAGATCAAATGAGTCGCTTCGTTTTCTTCATCATAATGAGCTTTGTTTTCAGGACTAATATTTGAGAATGTCTCAAGAACTGTTTGTTCTTCAACTTCTGGAGATTCGTCTGTTGCAGGTTAACCTGGAATTGTGATAGTATAAAGTTTATAAGGACCTTGTAGGATGCATTTCCTCAAGGCTTCATTGTTTGGTTTTGTGTCAACATATCTCATGAAACGTGATTGCCACTGAGCATATCTTCCTGTTGCAAGCATTGGTGGACGATCTCTTGAACCAGCGACCATGATGTTGTTATGCATTTTACTACTTGTTGTGGATGTTGTAATTGGAGTAGTCATGATGAATGATTGTTTGTGGTATGAAATGAAAATGATTTTATAGGATCTTAATTAGATAAAGTGATTGTTGTTAGCCTCAAAATATTAAGTCGAACAAGGAATCGCGGTCTTTATTTAGTAAATGTTGTAATAGGCTAGAAAAGGGTAAACGGGCTCATTGATGTAATCTAATATTGTAAGTGTTGGGGGCTAAAGCCCAAAGTAATCCCGAGCCCGGCCCAAGATCAAAACTATACGGTCCAACAAGCTCATTAGGAGCCGGCATAGTTGTGGGTATAAATACCCCTTCTCCACACAAGGAGAAGGGTTGGTTGTTTATTTATGTGTAAGACATAATATTGTTCAATCCTTCCACTTTTTCTTTCTACTTTCTCTCTCTAAACTTTTTCCTCTTTTCTTCTCATCTTCTTATCTTATTTTCTTGGTTTAATTATAGAAGTGAAGTGATATTTTGGTTATAACAGATTCCATTCATGAGGGCGACCTGTCACCTCGGAAGAGAGCTCAATCTTCCCATAGGTTTAAGATTATGTAGATGCTCTACAGCTGCTGCTGCAAGACAGCCTGGGTCTACTTTGGCCCGAGGTACTAGATTTAGATTTGTGGCCTCCTTGGAAGAGGCCAATGAGAGAGTGACTGATCTTGCCACCAGTCCTAGACATGATAGCCACAATATGCATGTGCATCACCAGGATGCACAGTTTGACAGGGCAGTGCTACAAGCACACGTAGCATCTCTTGAGCGTGAGGCATGATACCTCAGCACTAGTGTTGTAACCATAGATGAGAGGTCTACATATACTCGAGATGCTTGGACTCTCGCTATGGATAGGAACCGAGAGATGCAGAGTGAGATCAGGGACTTGCAGTAGTAGAGGGAGGATGACGATGACAATAGGACCAGACTCATGAGACGTGTCAAAGACCTAGAGGATTCTAGAGAGCCTGAGCGTCGTGATGGACCACTAGACTCTGGCAGTAGTTGTTAGAGTAGTACCATGTATTTAGCTATTGTGTATAGCCTGTTAAGCTTTTGGGTAACTCCCAGCTAGTGGGTTCGTTAGGAACTTGTATTTCTTATTATGTATCCGAACCTATTATGTATGTTTACGATGTTGTTATATATGACGTCGATTTGTTTATGTCATCGTTGATCTCATTTTTATATATTCTCTGCGTGTCGTGATCTCATTTTATATATCGTACTTATTGCGTATCTTGATTATGTTTTGGATGAATCCCATGTGTTATTTTCTTGTGTGAAGTTAGAAAATGGCACCAAAGAAAAGCAGTATGAGCGCAGCTGCTATTGAGGAACTGATCACTCAACGAGTAACTGAAGCACTCGTAGCTCAAGATACTAATAGAAACAGTGGAAATCGTCATAATAGTAACACTAACAGTTTTGGTGGAGGAGAACGCACCACCTGAATTTGCACGTTTAAAGATTTCCTCAACTGCCAACCCTTTAACTTTAAGGGAATAGAAAGGGGTTGTAGGATTATCCCATTGGTTCGAGAAGATAGAATTTGTGTTCCATATCAGCAACTATACTGTTGAATGCCAAGTGAAGTATGCCACTTGTACCTTGCTTGGTGGTGCACTAATATGGTGGAATTTCCATGTTAGGTCTGTTGGACATGATGCTGTATATAGGATGCCATGGAAGACACTGATGAAGATGATGACTGAAAACTATTGTCCGAGGAGTGAAATAAAGAAGCTGAAGACCGAGTTGTGGAACTTGACTATGAAAGGCACTGATGTTGAGAGCTATACGCAACGCTTTCAAGAATTGGTGTTATTATGTTCGAGAATGATTCCTGATGAAGCTGACAAAGTGGAGATGTATGTTGGAGGTCTTCTCGTTAATATTCAAGGGAGTGTGATGGCATCTAAGCCAAAGATACTCCAAGAAGAAATTGAGTTCGCGAGGAGATTAATGGACCAGAAGGTTCGTGTTTATGCTTTGCTATGCAAAGCAATAACAAAAGATGGAATGGATAACCACCAAGAGATAATCATGTGCTCAACAAACCGCCTACAAGAGTCAAAATGTGGTAGGGCCAAATAACTGTTAGCTGGTTAAAAGAACATAGTATGCCTAGAACTCTAACTTTGTGAACAAGGCAAACTTCACCATAAATAGGGATCGTGCGCTGTAAATGCCATAAATTTTAAAAGAGTTTGTCAATTGCCCAGATTGTAGGAGTCCTGCTGCTACTAACACTCAGAGAGCCCCGGGAGCAGTTCAGAAAACTGTTACGTGTTTTGAGTGTAGGAATCAAGGGCACTACAAGAAGGATTGCATGAAACTAAAGAATACAAACCGTGGAAATCAGACTGGGAACAATGAAGCTCGTAGAATGGGCTTATGCATTTGTGGAAGGTAAACCCAACCCTGACTCGAACGTCGTTACAGGTACTTTCCTCCTCAATAATTGTTATGCCTCTATCTTATTTAATACCGGTGTCGATAGAATTTTTGTGTGTACTACATTTAGCTCCCTAATTGATATAGGGCGCTCCATCACGTTAGACAATAGCTATGACGTTGAATTAGCCGATGGAAAATAATAGGAGTTGATACCATAATTTGGGGTTGTACTTTAAACTTGCTAAATCACCTATTTAACATCGGCCTAATGCCCGTAGAGCTTGGTAGTTTCGACGCTATTATTGGTATGGATTGGTTGACGAAGTATCATGCCGTGATCGTTTGTGATGAAAAGATTTTTCATATCCCCTATGCGACAAAGTGTTAATTGTTCAAGGAGACAAGAGTGATGGTAGAAACGAGTCCAGATTGAATATTATATCATGTACCAAGACCCAAAAATATTTATTAAAAGGATGCCATGTATTTTTGGCACACATCACTGAAAAGAAGACTGAATACAAGTCGGAGGAGAAACGACTTGAGGATGTACCAGTTGTGCGAGATTTCCCGGAAGTCTTTCCCGAAGACTTGCCCGAAGTCTCGCCAACCTGACAAGTGGAGTTTCAAATCGAATTGGTACCCGGTGTTGCCCCTGTAGCCCGACCACCTTATAGATTAGCTCCATCCGAGATGAAAAAATTGTCGGACCAATTGCAAGAGCTTTCCGACAAAGGATTCATAAGACCAAGTTCCTCACCTTGGGGAGCTCCAGTTTTTTTGTCATGAAAAAGGACGGATCGTTTCAGATGTGTATCGACTATAGAGAATTGAACAAGCTAACGGTGAAGAACCATTATCTGCTTCCAAGGATTGATGATTTATTTGACCAACTGCAAGGGTCAAGTGTCTACTAAAAGATTAACCTGAGATCGGGTTATCATCAACTTAGAGTTTATGAAGAAGATATTCGAAGACCGCATTTAGGACTCGTATGGATATTAACTAGTTTCCCAAGTTACTGCCATTTGGTTTGACAAATGCACCGACGGTATTTATGGATCTCATGAATCGGGTGTGCAAGCCATATTTGGACAAGTTTGTGATCATTTTCATCGATGATATTTTGATCTACTCGAAGAACAAGAAAGAGCACGAAGGACACCTTAAGTTAATTTTAGAATTGCTTAAGAAGGAGGAGTTGTATGACAAATTTTTGAAGTGTGAATTTTGGATTCCTAAAGTACAATTTCTCAGTCACGTGATTGTTAGTCAAGGCATTCACGTGGACCCCGCCAAAATCGAATCTATTAAAGATTGGGCATCTCCTAAGACTCTAATGGAGATTCATCAATTTTTAGGTCTTTCTGGCTACTACCAAAGATTTATTGAAGGTTTCTCGAAGATCGCCAAGCCAATGACCAAACTAACTTAAAAGAGTGTGAAGTTTGAATGGGGAGATAAGGAGGAAGCGGCATTTTAATCATTGAAGCAGAAACTATGTAGCGCATAAATTTTGGCCTTGCCAGAAGGAGTCAAGAACTTTGTGGTTTATTGCGATGCTTCGCATAAAGGTTTGGGTGCAGTATTAATTCAGAATGAAAAGATGATTGCTTATGCATCATGACAACTCAAAATTCACGAGAAGAACTATACGACTCATGAATTGGAGTTAGGAGTTGTAGTGTTTGCTCTATAGATTTGAAGACACTACTTATATGGAACGAAGTGTACCGTGTTCACCAATCATAAAAGCTTACAACATATCCTTAATCAGAAGGAGTTGAACATGAGGCAACGTCGATGGTTGGAGTTGCTTAGTGATTACAACTGTGAAATTTGGTTATCGAGCCCGGGAAAGGTAAATGTAGTGGCAGATGCTTTAAGCCGAAAAGAACGGATTAAGCGAAAACGAGTTCGAGCCTTAGTTATGACTATTGGTTTGAATCTTCCTGTGCAAATTTTTGAATGCTCAAGCTAAGGCGAGGAAAGCTGAATACATTAAAGCTGAAGACTTGGGTGGTATGATCAAGAAACTTGAACCCCGTTCTGACAGAACGTTATGTTTGAAAAACAAAAGTTAGTTACCATGCTTTGGTGACTTAAGAGCCTTAATTATGCACGAGTCGCATAAGTCGAAGTATTCAATCCATCTAGGTTCTGACAAGATGTACCTTGACTTGAAGAAATTTTATTGGTGGCCCAACATGAAAGCAAATATTGCCACCTACGTTAGCAAGTGTTTGACATGTGCGAAGGTCAAAGCAGAACACCAAAAACCATATGGTTTGTTGGTACAACCCGAGATACCCCAATGGAAGTAGGAGAAAATCACCATGGATTTTATCACAAAGCTACCTAAGACATCAAGTGGTTACGATACCATTTGGGTGATTGTTGATCATCTTACCAAGTCTGCTCACTTTTTATCAATGAAGGAGACTGATTCGATGGAGAGACAGACGAGACTATACTTTAAAGAAGTGGTCTTAAGGCATGGAGTGCTGGTCTCTATCATTTCTGACCGTGATGGCAGATTTACATCGCATTTTTGGCAGTAGCTCCAGAAGGCTTTGGGTACTCGTTTGGATATGAGTACTGCTTACCATCCGCAGACCGATGGACAAAGCAAGAGAAGCATTCAAACTCTTAAAGACATGTTACGCGCCTGCGTAATATATTTTGGAAATGGTTGGGATAAGCATTTACCGCTAGTTTTTAGTTTTCATCAACATATAGTTTCATACTACATCAAGCTGCAGCCATTTTAAAGCACTCTATGGTCGTAAGTGTTGATCACCTGTTTGCTGGGCCGAGGTCAGAGATGTTCAGCTCACTAGCCTAAAATCGTTCATGAAACTACCGAAAAGATCATACAAATTAAAAGCAGAATTCAAGTCGTGCGTGATTGTCAGAAGAGTTACGCCGATGTGAGGCGTAAGCCTCTAGAATTTCAAGTGGCAGACAAGGTTATGCTGAAATTGTTACCTTGGAAAGGGGTTATCCATTTTGGCAAACAAGGGAAGTTGAACCCGAGGTATATTGGACCTTTCAAGGAGTAGCAAAAAGTAGCACCGTTGCTAATAGATTCAAACTTTCCAATAGCAATTAAGTAGGGGTTCATAGCATGTTTCACTATCTAATATTGAAGATTGTTTGTCCAAATGATCGTCGTAATTCCGTTAGACATATCCATATGATGACAAGTTGCATCGTGAAGAACCCGTGGAAAATGGACCGAGAGGTCAGGCGGTTGAAGCATAGCCTCATCCTTATTGTCAAGGTTTGATGGAACTCTAGGAGAGGCCCAGAGTTTACGTGGGAACGCGCGGATCAATTTCAGAAGAAGTATGCGCACCTTTTCGCCGACCTTACACCTTCATCAAAGACCACGACTTGAGCTTTGGGGAAAAGGCTCTTTTAACGGGGGAAGACTGTGACAATCCACATTTTTAGGTTATTTTTAGGTCATTTTATGTCAATAAACTCAAAACTATTTACTTTGAACCTTTACGTACTTACTTTTAATTCAACCATTAAGTTAAATCGCGTAAACTGAAAATCAACAATTAACGTAAACCGGCATTAATCAAATAAATGTTTACGTCAAACAAGTGTTATATAATTATTACGAAGATAATTTATAACTTTTTATATTTTATTTTTATACTTTACGTAAAACGTTTACGTTTCGCGTTATGAACTTTCATGCATGCATGTAAACTATACCACCTTTACCAATACCCTTAATATTTATACCTTATCAAAAATTAAATATTTTCCTCCCCCAAAATCAACCCATCAGGTCACATATAGTGTACACAAAACCAATATCAGTTTTGCTAGTTTATACCATGTGCTAAATATCTAGTTCTCCCAATATTCAAACCAACTTCCATATAAGTTCTTACACAAACTAACAATCCCATACTACCTTACACAAAACCCATGCCCCCCCCCCCTCCTTGATTTCATGGATGATTTGTACAATGCCATCTCCTAGATATTTGCTAGCTACTCCTTATATTCATTTCACTACATATTTATTCATACTCATATGATAACTACCAAAAACACACAAAATCTCTCTTTTTCTCTCCCAAAGCTCACGGTTCAAATAAGCTAGAAAGGGTTTCCATTTCTTCCATTATCATGATATTTCTAGCATACAAGGGTGTTCTAGGTTCATATCTAAGGTGTTCCAATGTGTTTTCAAGTTTGGGTCAAGATTTAAGCTAGAGTTTCAAGAATTTCAAGTTAGGTTTTTATAAATTTTTTGGGTTAAAAATCAAAGCTTAGGTTTCATTTGTGTTCATAATCTTTGTAAGCATACTCCATCCACCCTTTTGATTATTATACATCTTGATTATGTTTATATATGTTTCCATACTTGCATTATTTATTTTTTGCACATGAACATCATAATTATATGTTATATCACCAACTAGTAAACTTTTATGAATGTTGGCAAAGAAATCAAAATAAAAAAAAAAAAAAAAAAAACTTACTTATTGGTTATTAAACAAGTTGTATAACTTTGTTATTCATAACTAGCTTAAAAGTTTTAATAGTTTATTCCATGTTTTTATTCATAATATTGTGAAGGATTTGATGGGATTAGGTAGTTGGATGTTGTTGTATTGTGAAGGAGGTTGAAGTGTATAGATTAGAGGTTTTTGTTGTGTAAAAATGAAGTAAAAATTACAAAGTTTTGAAGTATAAAATACCCCTAAGGGCAGTCGGTTCAAAACAGAAAGATAGGGACTTTGTGACGAGTTTAAACCTTAAAAATATGTTAGTACACTTCAATACGATTTTGGGCATATAAAGAACTCGAAAAACGGACATATAACGAAGGAGATATGGTAAAAACAAGATTAGTAACAATACCGACAAAAACAGTTTTTCTATATAATCTGGCAGATTCAGTTTTTGTAATTTTGACCCCTTTCGTGTCCGTTTCGGCTAATGTGTAAAACTAGAAAGTTGCTCGGAATAATTTTTCGGTAAAATAATCGTGAGTTTTTGAAGCCCAAAAGTGTAAAACGGAGGAGTTATTCCTCATCAAACTTGGACTATTTTTATGAAATTACCATAAGTTTCCTGCGCGCATTTTATATAGTGTCAAAGTTGTTAGAATCGTAAAATAGTGTTTTCGGACGTTTTCGGACGTTTTCGGGTCCGTTTGGACTATAAAAACCTTAGAAAATAATATATTATCACTTATATAACATTTATACGCGTTTTAAACTTTATAAAAATTATTTTATAAATTAATTAGACTATATATTTGATGACATCAAATAACGTCACATTTATACCATCATTTATCCCGAATAAACTAACCACTTTTATATAATTATTGCAAAAATTTGTACTTAAAAGTGTTATTTGCAGTAATTAAGGAGTGATTTGTAAAGATATGCTAAAAGGCGCATATTTTGGAGCTAAAACGAAGATAGTTGAAGATAGCTTATTTCTGACCAATACGCCGTATCCACAAAAAGAGATACGGCGTATCAGCGTCAACTCTTCATAAGAAAACGCGTATTATCAATTCCCAATACGGCGTATCCACGTTTACCTATACGCCGTATCCAGCTGGATAACTATTCAGAGATTTGGTGAATAAATTATTTTGGGAAGATATATCAGATTGATTATAAACTTTGCGCGCACTCCAAGGGAAACACCCTAATACGCCGTATTGGCCTAGCCCAATACGGCGTATCCAGAATTTTTCAGACACTATAAATAGAAGACTCAAAAACGAGTTTTCAGTGTGCAAAATCATATTCTTCATACCATACACATAAAAAGAAGACGATTTTCTGAAGAAAAGAAGAGCAACCAAAGGTCAAGCATCGATCACAATTCCATAGAAGACACCGTGTAATTCCTACACTCTTGTAATCATTTAATTTTTGGTATCGTTCAGTAAAACGATGAGTTTACTTGGTTATTTGATCACGCTTAAATAATAACAATGGTTTAGGGCTAAATACACTAGTGTATTAGCATCTTAATTAAGTATTAATGTTTGGGTTTGTTTAAAATCAATTTATTAATTTATCGTTAAAAGTTTAATTATGTTTATCACATGATACTTGTCTACGTGTTTGAATATGCGACCTATCATTCAACTGGGTCTAGTTACTCCTAACAAGTGAACTAGATACTTGGGATAGCTCTCCATATTGTGTTTTATATTACTTGGACCAATAGGATCACAAATAATGTTCTGTCTTTGTCTTAAACTAAGAGCTTAGTTGGACGCAGGTAACCGTATTGTTATCAACAAGTATGTTCTTAATTAATTGATAAAGACTTGAACAGTGAACTACCAGTATATAAAATACCATCAAACAGTAAGTGGGTAAAGTCCCGATGGGCTAGGGTTTATCAAAACCACCATTTCTTTAATCTCTAACATAGATTATAATTAAACTAAAAGGATGCTTTATGCGGAATACTTAAATTGTGACAGGATTCAACGTGTCTAGTCTTATGATGATGTCACGCCTAGCTAAGAATGATATGCCGCTTCGTAGATAAGAAATCATTGAACTAAATAAACAAACCAACGTTTAATCAGATTTAATATGGCTAACACAGTTTTCTATTATTTGGCTTGATAACGGCACTTTTATCTTCTATTTATTTTCTTGCATGTTTATTGTTTTTCAAAATTGAATATTGTCACCATAAAACATGTGCCAATCTTAATCAGGCTGACCCACCCCCCCCCCAACATCGGTTAGAAAACATATAGAGCAAAGTATTAACAAGTAATCTTAGAATTAACTTAATTAGAGTAAATTAAAATATTGATAGATTATAAGGTTAACAACCTCGCTCTTAGTGTTTGATACCTACATACCACGAACTCCACCCTATCGAGGTTTATACACTGCCGTTAAGTGTTTATTTTAGGATAAGTCGGCTAAATATAAATTTAAAACTTGGTAATCAATAAATTGACCCTACACGCTCTAGCACATCAATATTCATTGTCGTTGTAAAAATAATAAAAGTGATCAATCGAGCATAATAGACTATAATTAATTTTTTGGCTATTAGAATATATTAAGAACGTATATACTCGGAAATTAATTGTTAAACTTAACGTAAACATTACTTTGACTATTAAACTATAATTACAAACTATTAGGAGGTGATATAACAATATAAAATATATCACATTATTTTATATTCAGTTGCATTATTCTAAATCGACTTATAATTAAATAGATTGCATACCGGTCTTTTGTGATGACATTCCTTGTAGAGTTTTTTGAAATCAATTCCATCACTTGTGGTGAGTTTATGGCCCCTCTTTACACGTTTATCACTATTTTACAAATCTCGGGGTGAGATACATGACTTATTTTACATTTGGATGCAAGTACTCTTTTAAACGATTACGGATTTGCCTAAGTATCGATAACCCATTGTGCCCACTATCATGAATTGTTAATTACCTTGTGTAAGCACATGTGTTATAAATAGATCTATTTGGGGCTGACATCCCCGTTCAGGTAAGTAGCGCTTACTAGTTTTGGTGGACCGAACTAACGAACGTATACCATATCGGACTTTGGATGTTGCGGGTTGAACATCTACACGAGCATTGTTTGCATGAATTCGCACACATAAATTGTTGTAGCTTCAGTGTCATGATCTTAGTGAAATCGTAATTACATTTTGTGATATTGTGTGTGTTACATTTATCATACACTTTGAAATCTTGTGCTCCAACATTTATACATACATAAACCTATGAACTCACCAACTTTATGTTGACACTTTTAAGCATGTATTTCTCAGGTCAGTAACTGCATACTACATGGATAGCGTTTTGGAGCATCATATTTGAGTCTCATTTTGTGGTCTCATCACATAGAAGATTTATTTCATTACTACTAGATGTTTGGTTATGTACTAAAATCTTTACGTTTTCATATTAGTGAACTCTTGAATCATGGTGCTTTTTGTAGAACATTGAAATGAAATCAAACGTTATCTTTCAAACGACTCATATAGAGGTCATTCTTTATCTATCTTGTGCTTATGTATTATGAAGTAACGCCCCTGGTCACTATTCTGCTGCACAATATTTTATGGGGGGGGGGGGATGTTACATTTTGTAAACTTGTTTTTTTAGATATAACATTTGGGTACACTTTTGTTAGAATTACTTTCATATTATGCTTGTGGCTTTCAGATATTTACTTGTTTATGTAAACTTTGAATATTTGTGTTCGTGTTAATCTAAGTATGTATCTTATGAAATTTTGGTATATCGTAAGTTATTTTGACCCATGTTTGGTTGCCCTCTAGATTTAAGCATGCCTCTTTTTGGCCATCCTAATGTTATGATTTATCTTTAAGGTTGCCTATAGGTTATTTTCAAGTAATAAGATTATGCACTAAAAGAATTTTGGGTTGGATTTGATCCGCTGTCTAAACCTCAAATCAGACATCCGTGATACCTTAGCAGTAAAGGGCGGATCCCTTTTAAAGGGGATTCGGCTGATCCGGGGTCACAGAGAGATTAAAAACAATTTTTATGCTTCTTTTCTCACTTTGGACTTGGATAAATTAGCTAATTACATCATTAGGGTAAAATTTTCAGTAGGGTTTGACTTAATAAGCTTTAAGTTTAACTATTGATTAACATAGGGAACAAAATTGGTTAAACATTTAAATGTTGCATGGATTGTGCCTTTAAATTAAACTACTTTGTGGTTGCATTTTCCATAATCTTCCTCACTTGCAAATCTAAAAACTTAGTCCATAAACATTTTTAAGATGACCAAAACCTTAAGAGCCTCCTCCTCCACCAAGAAAGATTGCTCACACAAGTGTCATAAACATATCCTCAAATGAATCCTCACCTATTAGGGATCCATCAAATAACTACATCATTACTCCTCCTACTACACCATTAGAGACACACCACAAACATCAGTTACTTTACACGTCACAACTCCCTTAGTCATTCCACCACTTGTCCCACAACCAACCATGGCTACTACTCTTGAGCCTCGTGAACTTATCTTCGCCACTCCTCCTACCTCACCTCATCCATATTTTAACACTCTAGAAGACTTACCTTCAAGATCCACCACTTCCAACATTCGAGTCTATAGAACAACTAGTTAGTCAACCACCTCCTTTACCCGATCACATGGATGTTGAACCATCTTACCACCATCAAACCTAAATAGGAGAAACACTTGACTAAGTGCACTCCCGGAACCAAACCTAACCAGATCACAAATCATTAAAGAACTTAATGATCTTGACAATATCTCCAACACTATAGACTCACACCTTCAAAATGCACTAAATGCATCCACAAAACACACCACTACCATAACTACTCAAATACCTCCCCTACCACCTCTTCCATCACACATTCCACCTCCACAAACCTTTATGCCACTCAACCAATCATTATGGATTGATGGACCTCCACTGCAACCTTCCCAACATGAGCACATGTGTGTCCATTGCCATCGTACACAAACTCTCGTTCATGAAGTACGTGATGAAATGTGTTTCATGTTTCACCATATTCTTGAATGACTTACCGACCTCACAAATCAAGAACCATAATGTTGTTTATGCAAGCACAAGTAGACTTGTTAGGCTTTTAGTTTTTCCATTGATAGTTTTTATATAGAACTAAGCCATGTTTTTATTTTTCCTTTGTATGTGGTTTTTGTACCATCATTCATTGTCGTTTTATTACATGGTTCTAGTTTTATTAATTACGGTTGTTTATGGAGTGTTGTTTTATTATGAGATGATCTTATTCTTCCTTATTTTGTAATGCATAAATCTATTGACAATTTTATCTTTTTCAAAAAGGATTACTGTCTAATTTTTGAGATAGCCGGAAATACAGAAGGGCGGATCCCTTTTACAAGAGATCCGGCTGATCTGGACAAGCAGAAACCAAAAACACATATTTATGGATTCTTTTGATCTACCATTTTCTTTTTATAGGATCTCTCCAAGCTAGGGGAGCTTACATTTACATTATTTACCATTACATTAACCATTATATTTGTAGCTTTCAAATCCATATGATTAACTGATGCACCTCAATAAAGGGGAGCTCCATCAAGGGGAGCTTTGCATTTCGATTTACTTTGAACCATTTATTTTTCTCTCCAAGCATTGCATATTTTGTTAGTTTTCTTTCGACGCTCTTTTTGTTTCGACAAAAAGGAGAGAAGGAAGTAAAAACTCCAATTTAAAACTATAATTTTTAATTTTTACTTACAGTAATTTTATGTTTTCTCATCAACAAAAAGATGGAGATTGTAAATACAAATAAGCCATAAAAACGTTATTTATATTTTACGATCTTTCTATCTTTTGTCGATAACAATCACACAATCATTCTAAGTAGAAAATAAAAATTACATAAGTAATTAAGCCAAAGTTTACTAACTCATTACAATTATCATAACATCAAAATACATACATTTTAAATAACTCAAAGTTTTGTACATAAGCCCATTAAGCTTAAAATTATGACATAAACTATTTTATTACTTACACACAAGTAACTACACAATTATTTTTACAAAACTATACAAGTAACACAAAAGTTACTTGCACATCTATTTTTAAAAATTACATAAACTAAAAATACATTTAACATTATGCATGACATCATACATATAGTTGACTTTTATGTATTGTCACATCATAATCTTTCCATATCTTGCCAAGATCTTGGAAGATCACACAAGATTTTTGGAGATTTGATATCCAATATCTAGATTTTCATTACAGTGGGTTGGATCTCTTGCATAACACTAGTCGGATCCCTTTTGAAGAGGATATGTTGATCGCGGTGGAAATAGTGCACATTTTTACCTATAAATAGCAAGTCATTTCTTATAGTTTCTTCACCCCTTGTCATACATTCTCATAGCATTATTTAACATTTGATCACAGATCAAACTCACTTTTATATTTCATTTTTGGTGATCTTCTTTTAGAAGAAGATATTACTAAGTTAGCATACAAGACGATCAAGCCCCAAGTTTACTTGTTGCTAGTCTTCATCATCACTCCAAGATCATTGAATTGATTCTTGTACATCATTCATTTCATTTTAAACAACATATCATCTTTGTAAAGTGTAGATAGTGATTGGGTCGGTTCTACCTTTGTTAGAAACTCGATATTTAGCTTTATACCAGGAAAAAATGTAAGCGACGTAAGGTTGGTTCAACCATTGTTAGAACCCACTATTTAGCTTTGTACCAGAGAAAGTATAAGCGACGTTGTGAGGCTTCTCCGCGGACAAGGAGATTGTGGACTAGTGTTTATGAACTTTCGATTTGGGTACTCGGGGAATGGAGTAGGGCAATGAAGGTGTCCTTGTAGCCGAACCACTATAAATACTCGTGTCACGGTTATATCTTTCTTTACTTATGCCTTGTTCTCTTTATTTAGTATTACTTACATTTTACATTTACAAGTATACAATCGTATACATCAATATCAAAGATTTCACATAACTTAATCTAAATTTATTAACACGTATTTAAACGGTAAAATTATTCAACCCCCCCCCCTCCCCCTCTAGTTTTCCATAGATCGAATAGTCTGAGATTAGGTATCTATGTTACGGAAAACGTGATACAATATTAGAATACGACAAACTGTTTCCTTTCCTTTCGTGAGTAGATGGATAAATTTAGAGATTTGCTAACAACAACCTTATGAGTTATGTTTAAGCATTCTCGAATTAACAATGTACTCAAAATAAAACTCATCATTTTCACGATCACATGATTTCAACACATATTTTTAAGGTAGGCGAGGCTTTTTTTTGTAAAAGGTTTTTACACCCGGTGAATAGATTACTTCAAAAAAACATTTCAGTACAAAGGATGTGAGTGAATCTCACATCTCAGCCCATTACATAAGCGGTAAAGCTAACTTTAAGGTAGGTGAGTTTTAATATGGTATGGATTAAAATCAAGTGTATTTCATGTTTGGAATTAGGTGTCTAAATTATGAAATACATGATACAATATGGGAATACAACAATCCATTTTCTTTTTCACGGCTTGTTGACATCCAAGCTTTCTACCCTAAATGGATAGCTTCAAAATGCTATGCGCCAAACACAAAAAGGTGCAAATTAAATGAAAAGACATTTCAGGGATAACCGATTAGGCAAAGATAGGTGTCCAATGGTTATGGAAAACGTGATACAGTTTGGAATACGACAAACCATTTCCTTTCCTTTGGTGCGTAAATGGATAAATGTAGGAATTTGCTAACAACTTATGTTTTTGTTTAAGCATTGTTGAATTAACAGTGTTTTCAAAATAAAACTTATCATTTTTTCAAGGGCAAATGGTCTGAAAAGGCATCAAACTTGTCACGTTTTCCTTTTGTAAGCTATGAACTTTTAATTTTTCTATTGAATGCTTACATTTTGCTAATCTTTTTATTGTAGCCATGATTAGCGAAAAAGCTGACGTGGCATGATTTTAATACATTTTTCCAGCTATACTTTTTTCCAATCTTATATATGGCCCTTATACTTTATTTTTTACAAAATCCACCCCTTTAACCCAATGATTCAATCTCTTCTTCATCTTTCATTTAACCTCTTCCACCACCATCACACCACCATACCTCCTCCTCGCCAACGCACACTTAATCCACTTCTCTCCACCAGACCCCATTTCCCTCTTCACACTCCTTATATCATTCTAGTCACAACCACCCTATTCCTGACCAACAAAATCCACCTTTAAATAAAATCACAACACATTATGATTTTTGCCCGACTCATGTCGAAAACAAGTGCAGGGTTATCCATAAACCTTCAAAGAGAAGTGCAGGGTTATCATAAAAGCATTATCATATGTTCATCATTGTAACTGACTTGCACAAGAAAACTCGTTGTGTCCAACATCCTATCCCAATCCAAAGTGGTTCTCTCAGATACATAACTGCCAATCCATTCATTTCCGAACCCAACATCCTATTACCATTAACACTAGCTTGCAAACATACAACATCCTATTACCATTAACGTTAATATTAGTAACGAACAATCTAACTTCTGATCAATAAACAATAACCCGAAGAAGCTTAAGGGTCAACTTTTCACTTGGCCTCTTTTGTTATGATGCATAAGAATTCGGTATTCATCCAAAATAACTGTATAGAGGTGTCGTTCATTCATGGACTTGCGTCTACTAAGCACTGCCTATGATTAGACGCTTACTTTTTGCTTGAATTTGAATATGTGTCCTTTATACTGTCTCTAATCACTGGGAATCGCGCATTAAGCTGATTATGATGGCTCTTAAAGCTACAGATGATCCAATGAGTCAATAAGAATACAAATCTTAAGAGCATGCATTAAGTTACAGATGAACAAAAGAGGGTCTACGTATGATGTAAAACTGACTACTTTTGTATTCAAAATTAGTATGATTCTTTAGGCTATTAATAAGAGTAAATGTTTATTTACACCAGAATTATATTAAGTTTAGATCTAGCAAGTATTGACCTGAAAAATCAAAGTGTAAGCCTTACCCTTTGTTGGCCAACTGAGTTTGGTGTTGTCGGCCTACTAGGATTGGGAGTTGTAGGTCTTGAATTTGGTCTCGAATTGTGGGTGGTTGACCTTATAGAAAGAGACCTAGTACGCAAAAGAGAGAACCGACATGGTCAAACTGGTCTTTTTTCTGTGTCATCATCCAAATAATCATATAGCAAGTATTGGAACAAATTATACTATAGAAGGTAAAATGAACGAATTCATACCTAAATCCTTTCTTATTACTGCACCAATGAAAGAAAATGATCCAGGTTGCTGTGGAGCTTGTGGAGAAGAAGATGGGGATCGCCCATTTCTACATTTATCAGGGAAGACTGCTGCGAGAGACCTTCATGATCAAAACAAACCTGGCATACGTTTAGTCTCTAAAACACAACATTATAGATACATAACTTCCAACTTCCTATTACCATTAACACTAGCTTGCGAACACACAACACCACCAATTGCCCTACCTTCCGACACACAAAATTTTCGTCTTTTAACAGATATAAACGAAACCACATTTCAACGAAGCATTTTACAAAATATTTGTGTGGAAAAAAAAAAAAAAATAAAAAGAAAAAAAAAAAAAAAAAAAAAAAAATAAAAAAAACACATAATGCAACTCAGAAATCATCTCAGATATCAAAAATAGCCGATTATTGATTCCACGTATCAGCATATCAAGATTCACAAAACCCACAAATATTTCTGCAAAATAACAAAAGGGTATTCATCAATTTTTTATTTTGTCAACATTTTCACATACGGGTCGAGTTAAAATGTACTAAAAATGGATTTGAGATGGAGGGTGTGCTGCCTGATGAGGATGATGATGGTGTTGTTGGATTTGAGGATTGAATGCAACCCATTTTGGATGGTTTGGGTGAATGAGAGAATTGGGATCTTTTGAAGATCCAGTGATGAAAATGAAGTCAACTGTGTTGAATTGAATTTAGGGAAGTGATAATGGTTCAAAAGGTGAAAAATATTAATAAATAAAGTATAAGGGCTACATATTATTTGGCAAAAAAAAAGTATAGCTGGAAAAATGTATTAAAATCATGGCACGTCAGCTTTTTTGCTAATTATGGCTACAATAAGAAGATTAGCAAAGTGTATGCATTCCAAAGAAAAATTAAAAGTTCTTACTTATCAAAAAAAAGTGACAATTTTTGATGTTTTTCAGAACATTTCCTTTTTTTCATACATAGATTCATCACAATATATTTAAGCTTACTGAGTTTTAATAAGTTATGTATTAATATCGGTTGCGTTCTGAAAATGTTTTTAGTTAGGATAATGGGCTAAGAATCTCATCTGACGTAATTTGAGTTTCGAAGGTGCATTACTCAATTCAACATCAAACACTTCAATTGGACCAAAACAATTGATAAAGGGATGTTAATTTTTTTACCAAAAATAACCACACATCTAAATTTTAGTAGTATTAATACTAGCACATCACACACCTAGCATTTCAATACTCATTTTAGTTATGTCTTTCTTAAACTTTTAATGAGGTGAGTTATTTGAGGTATGCTACATTCACAAATAACTCACCTCATTAAAAGATAATTTAATTGGTGACATGTCATTTTGTGAAAGATTTTTTGTAAAAATTTTGTGAATGTAGCATTTTTTATCCACAAAAATTTTACAAAAGAATTATTCACAAAAGGATTTGGCATGCATTGATAGGATGATGAAAAAATAAAAGGAAGAGAGAGAAATAAATAAGATAATTTAATTGGTGACTTGTCCAAATTGCAATTAAATGACTTTTTTGCCATTTTGTATGTTTTTTACGTGTTTACGTTTTTTTTGGGTTTTTACGTTTTTTTACGCAATTTTAACGTTTTTACATTTTTTACGTTTCATACGTTTTTTACGATTTTACGTTTTTTTCCCCCCTCTTACGTTTTTTTACTGTTTTCAGCCGAATTTTAACGTTTTTTAACGTTTTTTAACGTTTTTACGCCTTTTTTAGTTTATTTGACGTTTTTTACATTTATGTACTTTTTTACGTTTTTACGTTTTTTACATATTTTTTTCGTTTTTAACGTTTTTATACTTTTTTACGCTTTTTTTTTTACGTTTTTCACGTTTTTTTACGTTTTTACGTTTTTACTTTTTTTTACGTTTTTATACGTTTTTTACGTTTTAACGTTTTTTACGTTTTTACGCTTTTTACGTTTTTTTACGTTTTTACGTTTTTTTATGTTTTTTTACGTTTTTATGTTTTTACGTTTTTTACGTTTTTGTATGTTTTCGTCCGCTTGCGTACGTTTTCGCGCACTTTCGCGTGTTTTCGTCCGTTTTTAGATGTTCTCGCATGGTTTGTTGCGTTTCCGCAAGTTTTCGTTCGTTTTCGCACATTTTCATACGTTTTCGCACGTTTTCGTCTATCTTCACATTTTTTCAGTTTCCGTCCGCTTTCGCACTTTTTCTTACGTTTCATACATTTTCGCACGCTTTCGCCCGCATTCGCGCGTTTTCTTCGGCTTTCGCGCGTTTACGCTGGCTTTCGCGCGTTTACGCCTGCTTTCGCGCATTTAGGCAGCGTGTCGCGCGTTCCGCCGCTTTCGCTCGTTCCGCAACTTTAGCGCCCTTTTCCTGGCTTCGCTTGGCTTCCGTTTTTGTGCGAGCTTTCCATACGTTTTTCGTGCGTTTCACTAGTATTACTATTAGAAGAATCATTATAGTGTTTTTACTGATTAATTTTTAATACATTTTGTATGTTTGTGATTATTAGTTTGTGATAATATGAGAGATTAGAGTTAGGTTCAACCGAACACAAGAGATATTCTACATATGAGTAATATCACAGGTGATAAAGCAATATAATGTAACACTAATTATGATATTCAACATATAAGTAATATCACAAGTGATAAAGTAATAAAAGAACCAAAAGTATACATCATTCATGTCCCTTAACCATTAAATCCTATACCAAGAACCGTAAACCCTAACCACTAGGTTTAATGTCACAAGTGATAAATACATAAACTTTAAATATATAACAAATAACAATAACCTAACCATTCAACATATACCCAAAACACTAAAATCCCTAACCACTAGAGTGTAATTTCACAAGTGATAAATACATAAACTTAAAATCTATACCAAAACACTTTTTAAACCTCTAACCACTAAACCTATACCAAAAACCCTAAACCCCCAAACCACCAACCATTAATGTATACTATCATAATAATTATACAATACATTAAAACCTATATCAAAAACCCTAAACTCCTAACCACTAAACCATATACCAAAAACCCTAAACCCATAACCACTAAACTTATATCAAAAACCCCTAAACCCCAATCACGTTGTAATAATATCACAAGTAATATATATATATACTTTAAAACCTGATACCGAAAAATCCTAAACCCCTAAGCCACTAAACCTATAACAAAAAACCTAACCCTTACCACTACACCCTTATACTCAAATAACCCTAAACACCTAACCACTAAACTCTATACAAAAACCAAACCCCTAACCACTAAACCCTATGCCAATAACCCTAAACCCCTCCCTAACCACTAATCCCTATACCAAAAACCTTAAACCCCTAACCACTAAACCTATACCAAAAACCCTAAACCCTATAACCACTAGGTATAATATCACAAGTGATATATACATAAACTTTAAAATTTATACTTAAAACTTAAACCTCAAACCACTATGTATATCACAAGTGATATATACATAATAAAATCTATACCCTAAACCCTAACCCCCTAACCACTAAACCCTATACCAAAACCCCTAAACCCCTAACCACTAAACCTTATGCCAATAACCCTAACTCCCCCCCCCTCCCCCCCAACCACTAATCCCTATACCAAAAACCATAAACCCCTAACCACTAAACCATATACCAAAAACCCTAAACCCCTAACCACTAGGTATAATATCACAAGTGATATATACATAAACTTTAAAATCTATACTAAAAACCCTAAACCCTGACCACTACCCTATACCAAAAACATAAACCCCTAACCACTAAACCCTATACCAAAACTCCTAAACCCCTAACCACTAAACCCTATACCAATACCTTTATAAACTAAGATTCACCCGTAGCTTAACAGTTATTACCCCTGACATTGTAGTATCACCAGTGATAAATAAATAATAATAAAATCTCATGTGATAAAGTAATATAATGTGACATTAGTCATGGTATTCCACATATAATTAATATCACAAATGATAAAGCAATATAATGTGACACTAACTGTTGGTTATTTTTGAAATTTTAACATTGTAATCATTGTTACTATCACATTGTGATGATTATACTGATAGTAGATGAAAAGTGGTTAGATAACATAGTTTTGTGAGAAAAAAGTGTTTTATTTAATTTATCACAATTATGTTTGAATATATGAGTTAGAATTGTAAAGATATTTAATTTTTTAATGTCAAACAGAAACTCATTTAATGTTTTACACAAAATATTTATGTTCTGTTCATGACATCATGTTGAGTGTCAAACGTTACGGATATTTAATATCACATGTGATACTTCAAAGGTGTTGTGATTATAAAAAATAAAATTATTCCGTTATTCACCAACTTCATAAATAAGTGTTTTGATGAAGGTACCAAAAATTAAGTGTGATAAAATAGTTAGGAAAGCTAAGAATGTGTACTTTTCAATTGTCAATAACGATTGAATCAGTTGTGAGTATTCACTACAAAATATACACGTATTTACGAAAAGCATGTGAAGTGTTCTAACTTACAGATTAGTGTAATATCACAAGTGATATATCAAACAAAATACTGGCATCGGAGAAAAAACAAAAAAATACAAAAAAAACAAAAAAAAAGTTTGTGAAATATATAAAGTGCCCCATCTATGAAAGATAAATTAAATGGCTCGCCACGATGGATGAGTAATTTATGTATCTTAACGTTTTACGGTTTTTGCGATATGCAATTTTTAAAAAATAGAGGTGAAAATGTGTTTTAATTAAAAAACACAAAGGTAGAAATGGGTGGTGGATGTTTTTTAAGGTTTAATGTTGTTCATTATATAAAATTGAATCTTAGATTAATCTCCACCATTAGATCAAACCCAAATAAATGATGGAGATTTGTCCTTTGGTATGTGAGGAGAAACTAGTATGCAAATGAACTTTTTTCAACTCTTAATTGTACAAATAATTATAGCAAGTTGCTAAACATGTTCACAAATGGAACGGTAATAACCAAGTTGCTAGTCGAAGAACTCAAACTAAATGTTAGAGCCCGTTTGGGTTGTAGATGGGTAATGGATTAGGATTTGGTTTTTGTTTTGTGTTGAAAGAATAAATTGAAGAGAAAAAAATATATAATAATATAAAGGTTTATTTGTTATATAAAGAGTCAATTTAACTTTAATGAGTAGTAAAAATAGCTAGAAAATATGCCACTTTCGTAAGATTTATGTAACCCTTGATATTTGGTCATCATCACCAATTATAAAATATTGGATTCAGACCAAACATGTGATTCTTTCTTCTTTTTTTTAGCAAAGAACATGTTATTAACTTGAACATGAACATTGAAAAAACTAAGTATAATACTTAGAGACAGGATCTCGATTCAAATGACATACAAATTGAAGAAAGATCTCACCCAACGAATACACACCATAGATTTAGTGAGCACAAAAGATCGTTAGGTATTGTAGTTTGGACCAAAAAGAGCAAGAAGTTGACTGATCCACTCATCCACATATGAAAATCGTTGGAAGAATATATCTTGTAATCCAAAGCCCATTGAAAACTCTTGTGTTTGATCTTTAACCTTGTTATTGAAGACTAGATTGTTCCTTGCAAGGCACACATACCATGGTCCAACGAGTTTCCATCCTTTGCTAAGTCGAGGACTTATTCTTCTTATCCAATCCAGGGATGGAACTTGAACATTTTTATTGGAGAGGCCATTTTATAAGGTATTCATTTTAGGGGGGTCAATATACATTTTTCCTCAACATTTGGTGTAAAAAAATAACTATTACTCTTAGTAAAAGGGTAAATTTTGTACATAATGACAACAAATTTTGGGGGACCACAACCACCTCTGCCCTTACAAACTTCCGTCCATGATTCCAATTTCTAACAAACTGGTGATGAAAGGTTTTGTGCAACCCCATTCAGTCCACTACCCACCAAGGAGAAAGACTTCTCCAAATCTCATATGTCCACTGACAATGAAGAAGTAGATGATAAATAGAATCCACGTGCACCATAAACATAGATTTTCGAGCGGAGCCATCAAAACATGTCGGTGTAAGAGCACATCTTTCACCGAAATAGCATCATGCAGGGCTAGCCAACACTAAACTTTTTGGGGGATGTAGTTTAAACGAGCTCAATCTTGCCCATAATGGTGGACATTCGTCGGGTAAGGAGATCAACATCCTAGTTGCAGCAACAGATAATTTTTAGAAATTACACTACAAATTGGTTCTAATGGGCAAATTAAAAAAAAAGCCGGATATTTTAAAAATTTTACACTACAATTGTTTCGCTAGAGTGGCACTTGACCCCAGGCCCCCTCCCTCTCTCCGCCAGTTGCAGCAACTACTATGAATTCACCATTGTCACCCGGAACCATTGGATACATTCGTCCTTGTGAGGTGTCAATCAATCATATGTGATAATAATAAGTGTCTTGGAATTGTGTTGATTCTCTTTGATCCCTATCTCTGGTGGTCAAGCCTCTACACCAAACACATCCTTAATACTTACTAGACTTTATTTGATCTTCATTGTCACTAAACAGGAAACCTTTAAGCCATTATATATACTGAACTGGACCGAGAAAACCAGTATAATAACCATTGTAGACATCTATAGTTTACATTAATTTTAACCTACAAATATTTTAAACTAGTGAAATATTTTTTGGGGGAAAAAATACTCGGATACATCAATGACAAAGAGCAATAGATAGATCTAGATTAACATCACACTTGCTCGAAGAGTGTTCACTTGGATTATGTCTTGAGTGTTCCTCACTGATTCCACTGGTTGAAGAACCATTGCTAATTTGGACCGACAGGTTGTGCAACGCTAGTGACAATGATAACCCACTGCAATCACAACGCTCATCAATCTCCTCCTTAATAATCTGTCTGCATTTTCCAAGTTCCATCCCATTGATGGCTCCATGTTCACCATTCTCTGGTTCAGAAATCTGCGTAGAAGAATTAAGCATGAAATACCTCAAAAGTTCCCTCATGTATAGTATCACAATGATAAAGTATACAAACCAATTATATGAAAACGTGACAAGAAGATTGATTACATATAGGCATAGCCAGCATAGAGATGTTACAACAAAGGCAATGCTTGATTCAAATTGTACCAAATAAAAAAATGGAAAAAGTCTGCAATCTTTCATATATATTTACATAATGTAAATAAGATTTGATGAAAATTAGTGGGTTTTGTATTATTGTTGCAATCACGAAAAAATCACTAGTAGAATTGTTATAAAAAATAGTGTGGGAAAATAAATGAAAGTCTTTTTTTTTCATATTGTGAATCATCATTTACAAAAGTTGGGAGTCAATACTTCTCAATATACATAGCTTCTTTTTATTCAAATAAAAAGAAAGCAAATAAGACTAAGAGTAATCCGACCTTTTCATTTGGTCGGTCTCCACAAGACCTGACCAAACCACCCACTACCTAGCTTTTTGACTGACCAAACTCACCCAACCTTTTAATTTGTTTGGGCTGCTATGTGACAGAACAAAATGAAAGAAAAGAAGCCAAAATTTGATGGTCCTCCTCTTTATATAGCTGAAAATATGGTGGTCACCTGTCCGGCGAATTTCCGGAAGATTGGTCCACAGTTTTGTCTAAGAAGAGAAAAGGCTAAAATAAATAAAAAGAAAATGAAGATTTGATAGGGGCCATGTCTGGTTGGTCATCTCGTTTGGCATTACTCTTTAGTCTAATCTATTGTGCCAATTTATATATTTTGTAGTTCAAAATGTTAGTCAAAACATGAAAGATAATGGGAAGGTTGTAGTACTTGAAAGATGAAAATAAGACACATCTGTTCCTCTTTTTAAATCCAAAGAATGGTAGTCCCTCCCCAACTGCATTTTAATAGCTTTTACAGGATGGACCACTATTCTCATAACTCATTCTTTTGCTCAACCTAGTACACATGTAACTGAAAGTCTTTATTTATGCAACAATATTATATATATGCATTTATTTCACATATTATACTCATTAAGCACCCAAGTGTCTTTGTAGTAGTAGTAACTACTTAGTAAAGCAAGAATTTTAGACTACCATAATCAAGTGTTTAAATTTTACTAATCAAATTCCAGCCGTTTGAATAAATCTAGCAATGTATCCCATTACTGTATAATTCTTGCAGATCTTATGTATCACATTCAAGTGTAAAATTTGTATGGAAAAACACGCAAAAATAAAGTTGTTCGAAAAAATTAAAAACAAAGTTGTTTTTATTCACAAGAGTAATTTGGAATGTGGTACTGGAACCCTAGCCGCAAACATCCTATAACCAGAAAGCCTATGCCTTTGAAAATCTACTTCAAGTCGTGTCAAGTTAAGATCCCATAACCTAACATAGTGAATAATATGCAAATGTTGTGTTTTGTAGCAATATCAAGATCAATTCAACTTGGGTATTAAACTTTGAATCATCGGTTTACATACCGAAACAACTAACATAAATAGATTCTATATGGATATAGGATTCTACTTTGATTATATCTTTGGAACATATACTTATTTTGCATTGTAAAGCATGTATCCCATCCAATACTTTAAGGCAAACACTTAAAACAATCTATGTTTGAACAACTGAAATCCATAAAAAATGTACAACATATAATAATATATGAATATACAAATGTGTGTGTTTTTATAGTGAAAGAGAAACTGTACCTTTAAGAAGTCAGATTCTTTTTGATGGGTAAAGAAAGGATTGAAGTGAAAATGTGGAATAGAAAAGGAATGAGGCTGCTGCCATTTGTGATCACCAATGTCCTCCTTTCCCTTTATTCTTCTTTCCCAATATCCATGCATTCCTTCTGTCTCCATTCTCCCTCTACATACACCAAATTAAAAATAAGGAAGTGCAAAAACTGGTGGATTACACAGAAGTAGTAACTATTAAACTCGTTCATCATGCTCTCCAATGGGTGTTCAAGCTTTGCTTGAGGTTAACGTGGTTCTTCAACCACATTCCATTGTATTTTTCTGTTTTGTGTTTAATATATTTTACCCGGGTAATCCACTTTCCCCAAAAATCCATATTAATACTTTAATTAATCTAATAAGTCATACACACTACGAAAAAAAAAAGAAAAAAAATACCACTTTTTTTTTTTTTAAAACCAAATGGGGCCCCCCCCGCTTTTAAAAAGCGTGTAAGATAGTTTGAAATGTACAAGTTTGTTTCATTTACATGTGTGAACAAAATTCAAAAATTCTAAGACTGCTCAAAATTGAAGTTTTATACTTGTATAAAAACTTTTTTGGACTTATTATTAGTGTCTACAAAAGTAAACTTTGTTCACACTGAAAAATGCAGTAACGTATTTGTCGCACCAATTTACACTACGCAAAAGCGTGCGTGGAGAAAATGAGTGTAACAAAACGATTGCTACATTTACAAAGGTAAAACCATGTACTATAAAAAATCTTGATTTATACAAAATGAAATGAGCATCGTTAACCTTACATTAAAACATGTTATATCCGACCACGTACTCTACACTTTAAACTCAAAACATTTTTAAACTAAATTAACCTATTTCACCCGATAACTTACCTATCTACTTCATTATATAGAGTTAGATCAAATGAGAAAAATAATTAAAATTAAAAGGTCATAAATAACTACAACCATATATTTCAAATGCTTTATATAAATAGATGCATGTTCCTTCAAATTTTACCTCGCATTTAAAATTTGTGGCTACAATTACTTTTTACCCTTCTCATTTTAATTACTATTCTTCTGACCGATACATTCCTTATTATATATATATCCTATGTCTCTATTGTTTTTTTTATATTGACTTGTAACTTTAAAGTGGCTTCGAGTTATTTGTAACCATAATATACAAAGAATCAAAACAATTAAAACTGATTATATCGTGTTGAATTTACCGTTTAGAAGGGACAGTCAAGGGATTGTCAATGAGACCAGGACAAGATTCTTGAACATATGTCTGTAAAAAGATATCATGATCAATGAACCCATCATGTTGATCTTCATGTGCCTGATCTCTATATATTCCAATGGATTGGTTAACCACGTTATCTGAAAATTGAAAAGATAATGTACTATGGTCATAAATCAGTAGTATAAGTAAAAGAACACTAGAAAACAAACAGAAAGAAACAATAATACGTCTAAGCATAAGCCTTTTTTTTCTCTTTCAAGAATGTGTGTTTTGTGTGTTTGACTAAGGTAAAAAAGAGGACTAAAAAGTTACTTCTCATAAAACCGGATCGTTGAATATTCAATCAAAACACCAATTAGAACTTTTAACTTAAATAAAAAATGTACGCAGGAATGTCCTGAATTCTATATCACGAGTAAGAGCTACAATTAGAAGTTAGGCAAAAAGCTATATTCTTCATCTGATTTTGTTTTATTTTTGTAAAAATAAATACTTTATGGGAAAGAAAGCTAAGGAAAACTATAGTAAAATACTAAAATCATACCTTGGGTGGTAAAATCGCCCTTCATGCTCCTATACATCTGAATATTCGATTTTCATACATAAATAAACTATACTTTCATTGAGAAATCACAAAATGCAAAGGATAATGAAGATGTTGGAACCTGAAGATGACTTTTAACATGGGAAATAGTGAGTCCCTTTACATCCATAATATGAAGAACGAGCTTTGGTGTTGCTTCTGCATACAAACACAACACCATTACAATAGTAACAAAGTGTGTATATATCATGTATGTATAAATCAAGACAAAACAATATAGCTAAAACATATTTGGAAAGTGAAAAAGCTCAGTTCTTCTGTAAATATTTATTGTTAAGAAACTATGAAAAGAAAGAAAACATACTGTGAGGACCTCCAAGTGTATGAATGGCATTAACAAAACATGTATGAAGATCAGGAGTCCATCTAAGTCTTGGCACTTTTGATCTTATGTATTGCCTCACTGTTCCATTCCTTTCACAACCACCCATTATATATAAGGGTGTTGCTGAATTTGCTTGCTAGTTTATGAAGCTTTGAATTCTTTTTACCAGATAGGTGGTGTTCAAGAATAATACAAAGGTGAGAGAGATATTTATTAGTACCAATGTAGTTCAAGTTTTCGGGTCGGGTCGGGTGAGGTGGGTGAAAAATGAAATATTACCCTCTGCAAGGAAGATTATACGTGATCTGGTTATCTTTCAATTGGTGATATACTGATATACTCCTGCTGTTGCTGCTGCTAGTTTGACTCTGTGGTTTTATATTCAAGTTTATTTTTCTCTCTCTAAATTCGTAGGTGTAGTGATATGATACTATACGCCAACTTCGTCATGATAACAAAACGCCATGAAAATTTAAAGTATACTCTAAAAATAAAACTTTTACCATCTTTTAGATCGATAAATATGGATTAAGTTTGTAACTGTCGGTAATAAAATGATTGGTGATTTATAGTTTTATACGTATATGTTTAGCAAAAACCGGTGTATCTTGATATAAGATACTATTAGTGAAGGTCATCAACTCGGATCGGAGTACAAATCAAATAAATACATAATATAATACGAGTATCAAGTTTATACAAAATTTGGAAAAAGAATGAAACAAACTGGTCAATTTGTGATTTGTATTTTTCTGACTCAATCTGCCAAATAACATGAATGGCTATGCATTCTTTTTATTTAGATAAAGAAATAATATTATATATTAGGTTGTGTTGTATATATTAAAAAAGTTTGAAATTGATTATAAATTTACACATTTGTTGAAGGATACGCCGTCGTTTTGATTAGTTGCTACAGTAACGGGCTGCCCCATTTTGGGCCAGCCCAATTTTTTTTTTTTTTTTTTTTTAATTTGTATACACAAAGTAGGAATTAAAAAAAAATATTACAAAAGTTCTGATTTATTCAGATAAAAAAAATTACCCGCAGCAAAACAATCTCTGATTCCTATAACTTAAAATAACCGATATGGACACAACGTACAACACCATTATTAATAAAAAAAAAACACCATATAGCAAAAAACAAAACAACACTTTAAACATGAAGGCCCAACACATAAGTCCACTATTAAAAAAAATTACATACAAAAAACGTCAGTCGTTTGACGGTGGGCCTGTTGCTACAGTAAACGGGCTCCCCGATTTGGTTTTTTTTTTTTTTTTTTTAATTTGTATCACAAAGTATGAGTTAAAAAAAATATTAAAAGTTCCGATTCATATTCAGATAAAAAATACTTACTCGCGGAAATATGTTCGATACCTAATAACTTTAAAATAACCGATATGGTCACAAACGTACAACCCATTATATTAACAAAAACCCATATAGCAAAAAAAAACACTTTAAACATGAGGCCCAACACATAAGCCATATAAATTTTTTTTTTTACTAATATACACATTTGTCGACAACTGCCTAAAAATCGCATAAAATGTGCCACAAAGTAAGAAAAAATACAAAACGTCCCATCAACTTTTAACTATTTACGATCTTCTTACAAAAAAAAAATCCCGTAAAAAAATTAACAAAAAAAACCCAAAAACGTCAAGTTTTTCTTGATTGTTTCAAAATTTTTTTTACATTCCATCTGCCCGACAAAAAAAAAAGATATCGAACCGTCCCAAAAAAAGAAAATATCCGGGAAAAAATTAACCCGTCCCAACGCAAAAAAAAAAATTCCGAATAGTAAAAAAAAAGGAAATATCCGGGAAAAAATTAGCCAAAAAAACCCCCCAAAAAAAGCCTAAAATCTGGCCCAAAGTAAAAAAAAAATAGAAAATGGACCCGCACCTTTTAACTATTTACGATTTTCTACACCAGAAAAATCCCGGTAAAAAATTTACAAAACCGTCACAAAAAAAGAAAATATTCGGGAAAAAATTAGCCCGTCCCAACGCAAATTTTTTTTCCCCGAATCATAAAAAAAAGAAAATATTAAAAATTTGCCCCGCCATAACGCATCGCCCAAAAAAAACCCCCCGAAACGTAAAAAAAAAATTATTCGGGAAAAAATTAGCCTCGCCGCAACGCGCGGGTTCTTTTGCTTGTTATATCTATTTGTTGTATAACGGTAGAGAGAATAAAAATATATTAATTAATGAGAAATTGTTTTATGATATGATACATTCTTGATAAACATGGTCTAAAAATTAAGTTATAATGTACAGTTAAAAGAATTCCTATGTATTTCGTCTATTCCATAGCAATTTGTCTATAAGCTTTTTTGAAAGAAAAAAAATTATTTATAAGAGCATAAGGTACGCATGGTTGTTAAGCATGGTGTCATTCCACAACGCCACCCTATGGCACGAGAAGGACACCCGAGCTGGTTTCATGGTGGTTGGCGCCATACCCACTTGACAAGCATACGCATTTATTTTTCAATTATTTTAGTTTTTTTTGTGTTATATTTGCGTTTAATTGGATTATATCCTATAATGCGATTGGTTAATAAAGGGTGTTTGGTACTCAGTTACTCTCTCCGTCTCATTTTTATTGTCTACATTTCTTTTTTAGAATGTCCCAATTTAATTGTCCACTACTAAAAATAAATATGAAAGTTTGATCAAGTTTACATATACCCGTGGTTTGAAATTATTATTACAAACTTTCAAGAAGACTTTAATTAATTAGTGAAGGGTAAAATTGTCATTCTATCAAAAGTAAAAAAGATAAAGCAGTAATAAAATTCACTTATCTTAAAACCGTGTGTTTTTGACGTGAGACAATAATATTGGACGAAAAAAGTAAAGTTTTAAATGTTAAGTAAAAAGTATTTGGTGGCAATATTTTTACTCATGACATTAGACACATGGCACCATGAGTACCTTGTACTTTAAGAAAGCAAGGTGTAGGACGTTTTTCCTCTGCCAAAACAAATTTTTCACCAAATGGCGCCACCATAGTGTACCACCTACAGCGTCGTTGGCGCGCCGTAGGGTTTTTCGCCAAGCCACTCAAACTCACATCACGATTTTTGTGTTTTTTTAAACGTACTTTTAGAAGAGAATTACTGGTTGATAATGATGAAGGGATGCAAATAACCAGATGTATCCAATAGCATGGGCAGTTGTGAAGGTTGAAAACAATAAAAACTGGTGTTGGTTTCTATCATGATGACTTGAATTTATAGCAAGGAAATGGATTGACTATTATATCTAATTCTCACAAGGTAAGTTTAACAATTTTATTTCTTTGATAACATGCAGCATACCAACTAATGAACAACTACTAATATCATAAAAATTATATTAGTGCAGGGTTTATTAGATGTTGTTAATGAGTTGCTCCCAAATGTTAAACATAGAAAGTGCAGAAGGCATGTGTTTGCAACTTTAAGAAAAAGTTCAGTGAGTGAATTTGTAAAGGATCTTTTGGCATGTTGCATCAACAACATTGGAATAACTTTTTTACTCAAATATGGGAGAGGTGAAGAGCATAAGTCAATAGACATATGAATACCTAATTTAGAGGAATCCAAATACATGGTGCATAGATTCTTCAGTTTAGAACCAAAGTGCCCTAACTTTAAAAATGGGATCTGTGAAAGTTTTAATTAGGCAATCTTAGTTCAAAGAACCAAACCTATTATCACAATGCATGAAAATATTTGATTCCATTTGAAGCATAGATTGTTTTCTATGAATAGAGTAGCAAGGACTTGGGAACACACTATCACACCATCCATCAGAAAGAGATTAGAGTATCTAAAGGAACAACGAAAGTACAAAATTATAGATACTTATACTGCTAGTCTTATTGATTAACGAATATATACTTACAACTATTTGATATTCACAGGTTTTGAATGGTCATTCCTAGTGGTTTTCAAGAACTAGAAGTCAGAATTGGACATGAAGCTTATGGAGTTAACATACACTTGAAAACATGTATGTGTAGGATGTGGCAGTTTTTAGGGATTCCATGTGTGTAGTCAGTTGCAGCATACAGTCATTTAAATAGAAACCCTGTAGAAGGAGCTGATCATTGGTATAGCCGAGAGAGATGGTTTGAGGCTTACCAGTTTAGCATCAAGCCTATGTTTGGAAATACATTATGGAAAAAAAACTAGCAATCCACCCCTTTTACCACCTATTCTGAGAATATTGCCAGGAAGGCCTAAAAATAGGGTCAAAGCACAATCTGAGAACAATTCAAAAGTATCCAGAGTAGGAAGAAGGATGACTTGTACTAACTGTCAAGAAACAGGTCACAACAAAAAAAATTGTCAAAAAGAACCAGTGCTCAAACCACCTAAGGCCAATAGAGCACGAGTTCCAAAACATCCTGATTATGGAACATATGCATCTGTAAGAGGTGAAGGTAGAGGGTCAAGGGGGTATAGGTGTTAGAGGTAGTAGGGGTGAGGGGAGTGGTGGTAGGGGTGAAAGTAGTGTAGCTATTGGTCAAGGCAATGATGGTATGGGTCAAAGAGCTTGTGAGAGGGCTCAAAGAGGGACGGGGAGGGGTAAGAGAGATGGTGGAAGGGGTCAGAGAGGTGGTGGAAGGAATGGTAGTAAGAATGAAAACCAGATGCAAAAGTATGAGGTATGCCTTCTTTGTAAATATGTTAGAGTTGTATTGTTTGAATATGTTTGTGAATCTGTTTGTACTTGAAATCTTTCAGGCAATGACTGATGATGAAATTAGAAATCACTTGGAACATGAGTATATGGAAGAGATCTTGCTTGAAGATGTGACAACCGTCAAGTTCATGTTAGCAACTATTAGAGTTATTATAACGTCTTCGACTAAATTTACTTGTGTAAATTATTTTATGCTTGTCGGGTCATTTTTGGATTAAATTTTCTTTTTATTTAACCTTGATTACGAGCGTGACTTTGTCCAACGATCCATATTTTTTTTAGGTTATTATTTAACCTCGTGCATTTACTATATATTTTTATTTTGGCGTAAATTGATTTTTACGGGTAACCGGATAGGTTATCCCGCGAACGTCGTAAAAAGTACATTAAATATGAACCCGACTTTAGACTACGTTTATTCTACATGTTTTACGTACTTTAATCATCTTACACATATATTTTATATGTCATAATTTTATTTTCCATGTTTACGTAAACTTTTTACGTTTTACGTTTTTTTAGCTCAAGTATGCACCACCTTTTCACCATTAGCCTTATATATTACCACACGTTTCTAATAGATTTATTAGTTGTCAACCTACCCATGCTTGGTTGCTACTACTAAGTTTACTTAGAGACTGCAATGTCTTCCTAATATATAAGATCTCTTTTATTTGCATATTTAATGAACACACAACTATTCTTTAAATGATACACTTCTGCTTGTTCTCCTTACTCTTAGTCAAACACGTTCCTGGTTCTAAAATACTATGTCAAATAAAGCCAAAAACGCTTAACTTGCCACCTCCATGTTAAATTGAATAACACAATTATGTACTGTCCAACGTGTATGTTGTTGGGTTTATAGATTTGATGATTACAAAATTATATGTGCTTATATGAAGACGAATGAAACAGAAGGGCTTAATATGACACTTTGGTATTCTACATATGGAATAATTAAAAGCTGGAAGATTTCCATGAAGATATGCATTGAAAAGTCAAAGATATCAAAAGATAGATGTCTATTGGTACCTGTTTTCTTGTAAACCCTATATATAAAGGGTATTAGGGCTCCTCTTATCCATGATCTTGTCCCTTGAATATTTGTTCATCATTGGATCCTTATTGATGACCGTTGGATTGATTAAGTGAGCACACGGATTGCCAACGTGGTATTCTGTGTATCAGACCTTGTGTGCTTCTTTTGAACTAGATTTAGTATAAAAATCCAATCATTGGTGTGCTTCTTTTAATCCACGTGTTACATTCTTTTGTGGGGATCAGCCAATGGGAGCCCCTTGTGACGTCTAACTCTGCCAGCTTGTCACTTGGTACTCGAATCTTATAGCCATGTCATCAATTTCCCTTTGCCCTTTGATTTTAACCTTTTAAAAGTTAGGTAATATTTGACTGAGGGGCTTTTGGGCTTTGACTTTGGTTGGGGTTGGGCTCGTTTATTTGTTTAGATAGTGAGATAACTACCGTTATCTCTTATAGGATAAAGAGATAACGGTTGTTAGGGCTTAGGGTTATAATTTGCAATTTGGTTTAACTTGAGGGACAGTTTTGGTCATTTTGGAATTTTGTCTTTTTTGTTATTTGACCAACGTTGACCATAAGTTGACTTTTGAAGACCTTTTGCTAGAAAACTTGAATCCTTTTTGCCTTTTGTGCACTCATCCCATTCTCGTGCCCGGTTTTGTCTTGTTTGGGCTTGATTTTGTCCATTTCTTTATTATCCGTACCAAAACAAGCATATATTTGTCATTTTTATTATGTTTTTGGTCTTTTGGGTTTGTTTTTAAAGGTAAAAGGTATGTGTATTTAAACACATACCACTAGCTAAGTTAGTTTGGGTTTCATACTAGGTCATGCCATATTCACATGCACATGCCTTACCACAATTCATAACTAGGTCATGCCATATTCATAATGCACATGCCTTACCAAGATTCATATCACATAGCAATAGCACATAGCAATCATATAGTTCGTCACTTAAAAAAACACATATCACGGTTCATAATTCAAAAACTGTTTTGCATCATTTCCATCCCAAAATATAAGTAAAAAATGGGACTGTAAAACTCACCTCGATGCAAAGCAAATCCAAACTCTTCAATTAACCTTGCAAATAATCTATACAAAACAATACACATATGTTACCATCGATTAGGTCTCTCACCCAAGTCGACGTAACAATCACAACGATGGATACTCTATATCCTAACTTGTTTCCAACTCACCTATACTCCTTTCACAACTTACCAACCTCAAGTTACTTTGCAAAACCTACTTCTCAACTTTCTGCATTTTACCTTGTTTTTATAGTCACAAGATGACTCTAAATAAAATACTTAAACACATAATTGTTTCTTCTCCTTACATACCATAGCTCCCCAATGAGTTATGAGCTTCTATGATTTTTGGATAAAAATAATAGTGAGAGTAACCATTTTATAAAAATTCAACATCACAAAGTGTCTAAATTTGACCTGATTCGACCTTCAAAACGTTTAGCTTGAGTAGACCCATTTAAACACTTAGGAAAATTCTACAAAAATTCTAGAAAATCATAAACATCATGCACTTTCTACAGTAGCAAGACCATCAATTAAAAAGACGTTTGATATAGTTTTTGACCTCACAAACACAACTCAGAATCTGCTCCGAAAACTCAGTATTGACAACGAATCTTGTTTGATTAATTTAACTAACTTCCACTCACTTTTAATTCATGAAACCACTTGGGTTGGAAAGTAAACTCTCTGTAGTTAATTTTAGGCTCAAGAAAATCATTAAAATCTATCCGTATGACCGAGATATGGCTCTCGCAAGATGACCTAAAATTCTGCCCAGATTTCTATTCCGAATTTAGCATAATTAACCCTAATTAACTTACCCAAAACCCTAATTATTATCCCTAAAACGATTTTTGATGATCAAAACCGCTTAATTACAGAAACTTAATCATAAATATAAAACCCTAATCCATCCTTAATGATTGTTACGTTAAATAAATTCAATTGAATTGAAAAAGGATTTATAAAACAATACCTTAACTCTTGAAAATCAAAATTTTGGGTTTTCTTCTTGTTATTGAGGGTTCGACCAGTTAGGGTTGTATGGGAGAGAAAAAGTGATTTTTGATTAAGTTATGATTTGTATTTATAGGTCTTAAAAGATAATTACTAAAAACAAGTTGTAATCTAATTATGGTATCTTTTCCTTTTTCTTTTATTTTATTAAAATTAGTTTTTTTCTATTATATAAAAAAAATTATTTATTATTATTTACAACTTTAATACTTATATTTTTTATTCTAGGTTAAAACATTTGCTTATTTCGCTAAACCTTGAACTTTCTAATAAACCTTCACTTTCAATTATTTCTAAAAATGGAAAGTACTCTAAAATCACTAAAATATTAACATAATATATATATATATAATATGTATTATATATAATACGTACACTGAAAATTACGTACACGACATTTAAAACTACGCAAAGCTTCCAAATGATCTCATTTCTATTCAATCTCATTTCAACTAGTACCATGATTCATCAATCATGTACTTCAATCTCATACACATATCTCCTCACAAAGCACATAAAACACATAAAGAACACACATAAACACTTCAAATAAATTCTAAACAAACTGACCAACCGGCTCAAACCACGGTTGTCATAGTATCTCATCCTTTAGGAAATCTCGTCCCGAGATTTAACCAAAAGGTTCAACTCTATCATTACCAAACAAATAATCGAGGATACTTATCTTTCAAGTAGTCCTCCCATACCCATGTTAACTCAAAGTTACGCTTTGAATTCCAACTAACTTTAACTATTGAAATCTTACTGCTAATAACTTTGCTTACCCACACAAGTGTACGAATAGCAACATAACAACTATAAACGAAGAGAAACATCCATACTACATGAGCCTCGCCCGTCCTTGAGGAAATTCCTCAAAAACCTAAAGTTGTGTAACAACGTGATTCATATCTTAATCCCATAACTCATCAAACAAGAACTGTTTTGAAATTAAGATATGAGTTGATACAAGCTTAACATTTTTAAAGAATCAATGCGATTTTAGGTTTACTTGAAATTTTAACACCACTCAAATAACTCCCGATACTCAGCTCATTGGGCAATCTTAACCGATAAGCTACAGGGCTAATCCTTTCAAGAATCTCAAATGGTCCTATATTGTAACACCCCTATTTTTACATATAGCAGCGGAAGCTAATCTGGGGTATTACTTCAAGATACAACAGTCATAATCATAGAAAACGATTCAAAAAGAGTCGTTTTTGAAAGTAAAGTTATCATTCATTTATTTCATCAAAATTTGTACAAAAGAGAGGTTTCCAGAAACTAAAATACAACATTTAAATGATAACGGTTTTTCCATCTTCGTGTCCTCGTCACTTTGTGCCATTAGTTACCTGAGATAAAACATGCTAAAAAGTCAACACAAAGGTTGAGTCAAATCCATTGGTTTAAGTAATATAATTTGAATGCAAATGCGATATTCGGGTTACGTTGATATATACCCGGTATTGAAAACATAATTTATTATTATTGTCATTAGCTCATGAATCTGATGCCTTAGGTTATAAGGATAATATTGCCCCTACGGGTACCTTTGCCAAAATACCCGCGTGATTTCTAATGATGTGCGATTGGTTACACG
>BQNB010051474.1:26674-40973 GCA_026074375.1 Tanacetum coccineum | reverse complement strand
ATTAACACTTGATATTCATAGTCGGTGTCTCTCACATAGTTAATTTGGATTTATTCAAGTTAGCTATCGTCTTACAAAAGGCTAATCAGATCCTATACCAAGGACCTACAGGTGATATAGATACTTGGCTTACGTGAAGTGCATTGGAGTCTATACATTCAAGTTTTTCATGATGATGCAATTATGGGACAAATGTTATATCAATTTCAAGAAAATCAACGAGATTATTTTTCAAACGACACCTAGAGGTCGTTCTCATGTATCTTGTGCTGTGTATTATGAAGTGATGCCCCCGGACACATCATTCCGTTGCGACACGAATTTTGGGGGTGTTACATCAACAATGACATGACACACATATTGCATTAATTTTTTGAATTTTTTGAATTTTCGGATTTTTTTTTGGATTTTTTTTAACTTTTTGGATTTTTTTTATTTTTCGGATTTTTTTTTAATTTTTGATTTTTTTTTAAATTTTGTTCATGGCAAGGTTCGAACTTGTTACCTAGAGTTAAGTTCCAATTAAGTTTACCAACTGAGCCAAGCACTATTATGTTTTATTATCCAAAACTATAATAATATATTTAAAAAAAACAATCTTCAAAAATATATCAAGATATACTTCAAAATATATTAAGATATACTCTATAACTATTCCATAATTATTTTCTTTAATTTTTGGATTTTTTTAAAAATTTTGGATTTTTTTTTTGGGATTTTTTTTAATTTTACAGATTTTATTTTTGGATGTTTTAAAAAAATATTGTTCATGGCGAGGTTCGAACTTGTGACCTTGGGTTAAGTTCCAATTAAGTTTACCAACTGAGCCAAGCCACCATTTCTGTTTTATTATCCAAAACTATAATAATATATTTAAAAAAAACCATCTTCAAAAATATATCAAGATACCAACGGGCATTTGGTCCAATGGTATGGAGGTTTTACCCTCCTAGACAAGGTCTCATGTTCGAGTCTTGTCTAGGGCGATAGGGGTTTCCTCCCGCGTGCGTAAAGGGAAGGGTGTCATTGCCTTTTGGGCTGGACCCAACCTGGTTGTGTGGGCTCGCTACGCCTTCTGGGCTAGGGGTCATGTAGCCACAAATTGTCGTTCCAAAAAAATATATATATCAAGATATACTTCAAAATATATTAACCATTAGCATTCACTACATATTATTGGTATATATCAAGCGTAGTGGACATCATAAGATGTACTCCATATAAAAAAAGTAGTGATATTTATATCTTAACCATAAGATATCAAATATGTGTAATGTAAATGTATTTATTTAAGCAGTTATAGTTGAGGGACAAGAATGTAAAAACTAACTCGAGTACGGCTCTGCTATAACTACGACTGCGGCTTCTAGCACGACGAAGTGGAGATGGTTAATTAAACATTTGTGTTATTAAATTTAAAGGTCGGACTATAGACATGTGAAATTAGACTTGCCATATCTTTTACGATAGTTATATTGTTTAAACAATTGATCGCCCTTCCTAGGATGAGTACTATTACTAAAAGTCAAACATGTTTTTAACTTAATACAAACACAAAAAACATTACAACTAAACGTCAAAGATTGTCTTCAAAAAAGACTTATGAACTGAATTCGTCCGTTGAGCAAACACTATCAAAGATTGGTTTGCTATTAACAAAGACGATATTCTAACACGGGCAGCAATATGTAACAATATTAATAATGAAATGAAAAAGAGGAATGAAGAATTATGTTAACACAAACAAAAAATTGTCTTCAAAAAACATGCATGAACCGAACCCGTCCGTTGGGCATACACATCAAAGTTTGGTTTCCTTTTAATAAATACGGTGTTCACGAACGACTATATGTCATACTATATATAATGAAACAAAAAAGAGGAATTAAGATTTTATGTTAACACAACACAAATCCATTACAACTAAAACGACAATATTGTCTTCAAAAAAATATTTAAATTACCTCCGTCCCATTTTTTTGTCCAGTTTTGACTTTTTAAGTCTTTATTTGTTAACTTTGACCTTGAATATTTTTATTTATGCTATTCAATATTTGATGCATAATATATGAATGGATTGAGTTTTAAATGTATTTTTTATTGGTATAATTTTCATCAAATATTATATAACACAAACAAAAATATTTAAGGTCAAAGTTGACAAAGAAAGACTCAAAAAGTCAAAACTGAACAATAAATATGGGACGGATGTAGTATGAAACAAAGCCGCCCGTTGGGCGGGTTACGTAACTAGTATATATATATATTATATATATATATAAGAAGGTTTTGAAAATCTCATCTTCTCCTAAAATTTTGTAACAATGACACATGTAAAATGAATTTTAATCAACGGCTGCCATTAAACACAAATACATCACATTTAATTTTAAAAAAAAACCTTTCAAACAAACAAGTATAA
Organism: Tanacetum coccineum; assembly: GCA_026074375.1. NCBI lineage: Eukaryota > Viridiplantae > Streptophyta > Magnoliopsida > Asterales > Asteraceae > Tanacetum > Tanacetum coccineum. The sequence continues at coordinate 38,551 of BQNB010051474.1, read as the reverse complement.
ATTTATCACCCGAAAAAATCCCTAACCCAAAAACCTCAAAAATTAAACCATTGATAATCTAAAAAAATAAATCAATCATTCCGATCCAAAGTATGCGGCTGTCACCATCGATCCAAGGTATATTTTTGTTTTTGCTAATTGTTGATATTCAAAATACATCAATTTTTAATAATCATAAAAACGATAATTCCCAAAATCATTTTTTTTCTGTGTAACTTTGGTTACGTATTGAAAGTTGTATAAAGGGTTGAATAACCAATTAACGTGTGATTGATAACTAAAATGTGATTGATGTTTTCTTTTGTCAACAACTAATTGAAAATATGGCACGGGACCTTCGTTATATGTTTTTGTTTTATAAATTAGACTTGGTTCTCATCTTTTTTAATTTAATAGATTTGTGAATGTTTGATGGTTAAATCCTATGTCTAAATAGTTATCTTTTGGTAATAGGTGTTTGATGAAGGTGTTCATCAAGTGTTTCGCAAAATGTCTATGAGAAGAATATAAAAGGTTTTGCGAACATTTATGTTTCAGTTTTGTAAAGAGTGTTAATATCATCTAATTACTTATTCTTGAACATTGTTATGCATGCTTTATTGTATCTTTATGATCCTTCTTTAGATATCGTTAAATCGACCATAACGTGAACTGTAAATCAATTTAGTATGCTAGGTTTTGTGAATAATGGTTGTTCTTTCAAATGTATACAAATGATGCGGTTAAGGCATGTATCAGCCATGAGAGATTACTCATTCGGAACCGAAGAGGTGATACGAGTTTTGCTATGTACACACTTTGTTAGCTTAAGTTTGAAATACTTTTTATAAACAACTGCTATAGATAATATTGGAATGTTGGTTAACCTAAAACTTAAGTGCATGCTATGAACAAGATAAATTTTGTTAATTAGCGTAATTGGTACTAATGATAAACGGTTCTAAGAATTAGGATGATCATTGTTCAGGTTTATTTAAAAGTTAAAGATATGAAAATCCGCAGAGCACATAATTACATGTTCATACCCATACGTATGAGGAAGTTGTATAGGTAGTTGGGGACATAGTTAAACTGATCCAAACATTTTAGCCTATTTTAACTTTTGACAATGTATAGGTGATGTTTACTAACCCACAAATTCGTTAAAAAAATGGAGGAAGTTCACCTGACTCTTCGTGGCTTTGGAGGAAGAACACCATGGCAATTTGAAGATAATGATGAGTGAGAAGATATTGATGAGACGAATGTTGGAAAATATAATGAAGTGAACATATCAGTTGCTGCCAATGATGTTGCTATATCTCACAATCATGATAAATCATATAGGAGCAGTTGCATTGAGTTTAATAAGACAACACATGCAGAGATAAAAGAAATGCATGAAGTTCTTGTAATGAAAGAGAGTTTCGGGATTGATCTTGAAATGAACATATCAGTTTCCATTTTAACAACATTTTAAAAAGGTTAGTGCTTTCTCCGTATATCATTCTAAAATTTGAAACACTACCGCTACTACAAAAGTTAATGATTGCTCCACTTATCATTCTAAAACTTTGGGGATCGGACATATTTTCTGTTGTAATTGCTAAGAGACTAATACCCCGTTGAGACATTATAAACTTTTTATTGGTTATAAAAATGTAATTAATAAATGAAAATATAAAACATATGTACAAGTTATGAGTCATTGTAACACAAAATGCAAAAAAATACCGTTTATTAAAAGATTGGCCATTTATGCTAATATGTTTCTTTTTTGGTGTGTGTAGGCTGAGAAACTTGGTAATTTCTAATTATAATGAGTTTCAGTTGGTGTATTTATTTTGCAATATGTATGATGTATATTGTTTCATATTCTAATTTTGATCAGAGTGTGTAAATAAGGAATACATTGGGATTAATTAGCTGATTTAGATGAGCCTCTTATCCATTCCCATTCAATCACGACGGGGTAGCAAATCAAAATGAAGTTGTTAAATAATAAAGAAAAAAACTTTTTGATTATGTTGTGATGATAATAGCTACTTTTTTCTGGAAATGCAGGATAAAGCTGTTGAAGTTGTTAAACTTTTATCTCATGATCACTGGACTTCTACGTGCATTATCACAATGAGCAATTTCAAGTGATTTGTGGAGGGTCAAAAAAGCTTCAATGACTTTGAGTCATTCGTTTAAATAAGAAATATGACGAAAATGGACGAAAACGTAAAAACGGACTGTTTGACCATATCAAAACGGACGAAAATGTAAGAAATTTGACGAAAACGTAAACACGGACGTAAACGTAAAAAACGGACGAAAACGTAAAAAATCGGATGAAAACGTAAGAAATCGGACGAAAACGTAAGAAATCGGACGAAAACGTAAAAAAACAAACGAAAACATAAAAAAACAGACAAAACCGACGAAAACGTAAAAAAACTGACGAAAATGTATAAAACGTTCAAAAATGTATGAAAACACCACAATTTAGTGGGTCGACCCGACCCCAGCCGTTAGACCCATGACCCGTTAGACCCATTTTTAAAACATGACCTATTTGACCCATGACCCATTTGACACATGACCCATTTGACATATGACCCAAACCGACCTATTTTCCACCTCTACCTAGCGCTCTGAAGGAGAATTAAGTGCTCGACGCAAAACCAACCGTGATTATGTTTCGTGTAACAAGACGAACAGATCAAGAAACACCAATCCCAACACCTGCTGAGGTTGATATAACAAATTTAAATGAAGCAATACAGATAAGCATTGCTACATAAAGAAGTCTTGAAGACTTAAAAGCTTAACAGAATGTTGAAAAAGTTAAAGAGCACATGATGGATGAGGAGTTAGAACAATTGCTGGAAGGAACAGAGAATGTGAATGTAGATGAGTTTGCGAAAGATATTTTCAATGACCAAGAAGAACCCGACAATAGGATAGATCCCGGGAGTTATAAGGAAAGTCCAGAGGCGAAGAAAAGTGATGATGATGTGACTATTACTAATGATGACGTGGAGGAAGAATCAGCTGGAGATGAGTTTGAGCTTAAAAGGAGAGAAAAAGGAACGGGTATATAGGAGACTAAGGATACACCCCTACTCACACTCATTAGATCCCCTAGGACTCATATTGCTTATTTATCTCCGGATAAGGAGACACTCCAAGAATTGATGGTCACTACTGAATATGCTCATTCATTTGCGGATAAAGAGAAACTACATGAATTGACGATTATTGATACTACACCCTCATCATCTTCACTAAAACCCAACACTGGAAGGTTCAGATGGTACAAGAGTTTCATTTAGCATATGGGCGGACGTTATGGCTACATGTTTGGGCACTTGAAGAAACATTTCATGCCAAGAAAAAGCTTTCATCAGCTTGTTAAACATCTACAATCAACCCTTGGCAAAAGTTCTTCCCTCGATGGTTGGTGATCGAGTCAATGAGATTGCGAAGAAGACTGTCCCGCTATATGTTGCTGAAGGTTTATTGTTGGACAGACAAAAGACTCAAGCTGATGTAGATACCATGATTGTTGAGGCTGTGCAAAAGGAACACGAGAATCTTCGTGCTGATATTAGCTTACAAGATACTAATACCATTACTAACAGTATTTCTCCGCAGGTTGATTCATTTTTGAGAAATTACATGTCAAACAACATTCTTCATGTTCACCCAACTCAAGCTCCTGCATCTACCGCTCAAGATATTCAGTATCAACTGTATTTAGATGAAGGATGATGAGAAACTACGTAATAATGATTTATCAATATGGTGGTCTTTGAAGATTAAGTTTGATAAGCATGCCCCCTCTACTACTCCTTGTAGAACTGCTGCTATTCGCCCTGGAGATCATGACGACGATCACGATGATGCTCATCCTGAGGGGGAGAATAGTGCGAAGAGGCAAAAGATGTCTGAACATGGAACTTATACAGTAGGCGAATCTTCATTAAAACAACACAAGGATCAAGAACCAAATCCTTCAGACTTAGGTACACAAGAATAATTAGATGAATTTGATGTTTAGATGGATGGTTTTGGAACATATGATGATGAAGTTCCTACTAAGGAAGTATCACCAGAACTTATAGAAGAAATATCAGAAGAGATTGATAAAGCTTAACTACAAAAAGCTGTTAATGATATGCTGAGACAAAAATGCAATTCAGGAGAAGAGCATCAGTATCATGTAGATCAGAAGCATAACTATCTTAAGAATGACATTTTTTGGGAAAGAAGTAGGAAATGTTGCCTTTACCAACTCCAAAGACAGCTGCAATCTTTCAAAAATGCCAAAGAGATCCAAAAGCTCCACCAATTACTTTGTTGAATCAATACTTGTTCTATCTCAAGCATGGCAACTCAAGAACAAAGAAGTATACTCTGTCACTACACAAGTATCCTGTAGTTTCATTTCTAGAAGATGATATTGAAGAACGAACTTCAAGATGAGTGAGTAAATATCTCAGAAAGTTTAATGTGTATGCTCGATATGGTGTTGAACATTAGAAGAATTTATGGGCAAAACAAGACCACATCAGAAGACAAAAAGAGCTAAGAGACAAACCTGAAGAAGTTTATTCAAGATCAAAGATTGTTGAAGTAATCAGAACTTCATATGAATTGGGTCATGAGCATAAGTTTATAACAGAAATCGTGGTAAGAAGAGCTAATGGAAAGATTGATCCAATCAAAGAGTCAGATTACAAATATCTAAACAAGAATGACATTGAGGGTTTGTATCTGTTATGCATTAATGGCAAAGTGAAGGACTATAAAGAAACTGGATTGTTGGGATCATTGTCCGTCTTTATCAGAAGCACTGTTATATAGGAAAGAGTTCATGATTTCCAGCTAGGCATGGAGAGTTACCAGCAGAAAGTCAACCTCACTGCTCTAACAATCACATTTCCTGGTATTGAAAGAAAGAAACTATTTACCATCACAATTTTTTTGGGGGGGGGTTACAAACCTGTAATTGGTATGATTTATGAAAACAACAAAAAGGAGAAGAGAGTGATAATTCATAAGGAGATTCGTAAGTTTTGTGATGCGACGTCAAAAAGGGTTTTGGAAAAATTGAAGAAGTACAACAAGGATGTAAAATATGGATACGCTGACCCAAGTCCCAGTGAGGCTTTATGATGAATCTTGCAAATTCTATGAATAGATCATTGAAGACTGTTTGAAGCATCGAGATCAAATGAGACGTTGGGAAATGTACGTTAATGGAAGACCACTTTGATCAAGAATGGATCGCCCAAAATAATCGACCCTTAGGGGGAGATTGTTAGGATTGAAAAAGTGTCGATTATGATATTTTAGTGGTTTATTTAATTTAGTAATATTTAGACTTTATTTTATATGAAATAGTTAGTCATGTAATAAGGTTATGTATGCTTAAGTCAAAAATAACATACATACAAAAGATTAGGGACTACTTAGCAATTATTAGAAAATAAGGAAGGGTGCTTAGCACTCTATAAATACCTTTTTCATCGCATGAAGGATGTTAAGACTTGTAATCACTTCCCCCCTCCCATTTCTCTTTTCCTCTTTTATAAAATTGAAAATTAGTGAAACTTGCCTTCCTATTTCTCTCCAGCTTAACCGAATTCTATAAGTGTGATTCAATATCTATACGACCTAACAAGAAAGGTAATCTAAGGATGGCAACAAGATATGTTCAGTTTGATACAATGACTGCTAATGTAAAGGTTTATGGAGAATGTCAAGTAACTGATGGGGAAGGGCCTGGGAATGTTGATGTTGGGAGTCGACCGACTAAATTAATCCCCAAGAAAGGGACTGTTAAGGGGCTTGATGTTGGCCTGAATTCAGCAGGTGTTGATACGAGTACAAACAACTCTCAAAGTCCTGATGTGGGGGTTAATATGGGTCAGTCCAATGCTAAACATGTTCATGTGTCTAATATTCAAGCTGGGCAGCATATTGATACTAGTGGGGTTGATAAGTCCCCTGACTCGACTCACGATGATGTTAGCTGTGATGTTTCGTTGGAACATGCTGCTGCAACTAATAGCATGAACAATGCTAATTCTTCGTCCTTTGCTTTTATGTTCAAAGTTAACATACCTAAAAAGACGGTTACTATTTATGTGTTAGCCAATGACGAGACTATATCCGAAGCTGATGTAGCATCCTGATGGCTGCAATGGAAGAGACGAGTGCTCAGTTTTCCAACACTTTATATGATTATTTCGTTGGAAAGAGACTCGCATTTCCTATGGTGGAAAACTATGTCAAGAATGCTTGGGCCAAGTATGGGTTTGAACGTGATATTCTCCGTGATGGTTTTTTCATATTTAAGTTCTCGTCTCATGATGGTATGACAAAAGTCCTTGAAAATGGCCATTGGCTTATTCAAATGGTGCCTACCATTCTCAATGTTTGGTCGGCGAATATTAGGCTGAAGAAGGAGGAAATTAAAATAGTACTGGTGTGGGTCAAGATACATAATGTACCTATTATTGCGTTTTCAGAAATAGATCTCAACTTGATTACGACCAAGCTGGGTCGACCAATCATGCTTGATGCCTATAGTAGTGATATGTGCCTTAATCCTTTAGGTCGTAACACTTATGCACGAGCTCTCATTGAGGTATCCTCGGATAGAGCTCTTTTGGACTCGGTAGTTGTTGCAATTCCTTTTAAATACGGGTTAGGACACTATTTGGAAACACTTGATATTGAGTATGAATGGAAGCCTCCTCGGTGTGAAAAATGTACATTTTTTTACCATAAGGACGAACATTATCCTAAAATGGTTAAGGCTGATATTCAAAAACCGTATTCGGTTGAGGGGTTTGTTTAGGTTACTCATAAAAAGAGTAATGGGAAGGCTGCTAAGACTCGACATGTGGATGGTATTAGGTTATCTAAACCTAAAGCTAATTTCTTTTATAGGTTGGTTCAAAAATCGCAAGGTGAAACTTCTAATATGGCTAAAAAGGCTACGCCTCCCCTTGATGCTTCAAAGGATCCTCCTACATGCTCCCCTACGAATAGTGGTAAATCTGTTTATCACAAGGATGACCTTAATGTCATTGAGTTAAGGAATTCGTTTGATAAGCTTATGGAGGATGATAAGGTCTTTGGTGTCAACATGGAAAATGGTATTGATTGTAATAGTGGTAGTAATGTGGATGCGAATGAAAATGGTGGAAATATTCATAATGTTGATACCAATAGTTTGCGTCTATGAGTAACAAGTTACTGAATGAGGAAGTAAAGGTTCAAGAGAAGGGTAGTTTGTGGTCACGGTTTAAGAGGCAAAAGAGGCTTCAACTAGCAAGCCAAAATCCCCTATTTTTGACCTAAAGGATGAATCAGATAAGGATGAAGTTTTCTTGCCGGATGATGACATGTCTAAATATGTCTCTACGAATGGTGGATGGTTTACTCTGGATGAAGATGACTTGGATTGCTATGACGGATATGAGGCTCAGGTGTATGATTTACCAGAGCAAATGCAAGCATTTTTTGATCATTATGATATTCATGTTAATAGTCAAATTAAAAAGTAGTTATATTTTCTTTCTTTGGTAGTCATAAGAATGGTGTGTCATTCTTATGTAGTGGCTTGGTTAGTAGCTCTTTAAATGCTTGTGAGTGTCCTTAAGTGGACTGTGATGAGGGACTTCACCCGTGTCCTTTTGTACTTAAACGTTTGTTGGAGTAATACAATTTACTAGGCATTTGGTCTAATGGTATGGAGGTTTTACCCTCCTAGGCAAGGTCTCATGTTCGAGTCTTGTCTAGGGCGATAGGGGTTTCCTCCCGCGTGTGTAAAGGGAAGGGTGCCATTGCCTTCTGGGCTGGACCCAACCTGGTTGTGTGGGCTCGCTACGCCTTCTGGGCTAGGGGCCATGTAGCCACAAATTGCCGTTCCAAAAAAAAAAACAAATATTTAAGTTCATTTAGATACCAACTTTATTTGGATACCAATGGACTAATCTCACCTTCCATCTCCATATTGATCATATGAATGAGATTAAACCCAAAACTCATTTTCATCTTTTTTTGTTTCAAATATTAATATCTCTTAAACCGTTAATCGTTAAGTGGAAAAAAATATACTATCACGACGAGCATTTAATTATCTTTCTATGTATTTCGACAATTTTTTCATTTATATCACGTTTTTTCACGTGTTTTAATGTTTTTTTTACGTTTTTTCATCTTTTTTAACCATTGTTGAAACTTGCACGAGCAATCACATGTGATTAAAGACTAATAAAATCAAATGTGATATTAGTGTTAAATCAAATATGATATTACTGATAAAGCATATATGATAAAATCACATATAATATTAGTGTTAAATAACATATGATATGTAATTCTAATGAAATCACATGTAATTCGATATTAGCGTTAAATCACATATGGTGTTAGTGTTATATCACATGTGATTTTATACGAATATTCAAATTAGTGTTTAATCAATGTGAATTCTGTATGCAAGTTTAAATAACGAAAAAAACGAAATAAGAACGTAAAAAAAGGTGAAAAAACGAGAAAAAAAATGTTTGTCGAAAGTATATCAAAGTGCATGTCTATAGAAAGATAATTAAATGCTGGTCGTGACGGTATAATTTGTTTTGTCTAACGATTAATGGTTCATAAAATATTTAAAATTATAAAAAATATGTGAAATAAAAATATTTACTATTATTTTAACAGAGGATGAATTCTCGGGTATATAAGGTGCTGTTTGGTTCGAAAATTTTATATCATGGGTTTTTTAATTTTGTGAGGTTTTAAATATTGAGTGTTTAGAAACTTGACATTTAAAACACTACGTCATGTTTGGTTTGCAGCAAAAGAGAAAAAACATAGTCACATGTAAATGACAAAATTACCTTTTAGACCTCATCTTCAATTATTCAAGAAGCTATTATATCATAATTTTTTTTTTGCAACTAACCCAATCTCTCTGAAATTGCTTTTTTTTACACAACAGCAAAGCACTAAATAGGTTTTTTTCTTTTTGTAAATTAGAACCCGTGACAACAAATTTTTGGGCATGTTTGAGCTTTCTGACATGCTCCTCGATCACAAATCACAGGCTGCTTTCACATCGATGTCGGTGCCAAGATGAGAAACGTGCACCATCGGGTGGCGGTGGCGGTGGTGGTGGTCCCAAGATCGAAGAGGTCGACTAAGTGTGTGTTCGATATGGTAATCTTAGGTTTTTATTCTTAAAAAGAAATAGATCTTCAATCCTTTGTAGAACTTTAATTCGGGGTTACTCAGCAGTTTTGAAGCATGTGGTTGATTGATGAATTAGACGAGGAAGATTGAAGAAAGAAGATGACATGAGAGTGATATTAAAAAGGAAGAAGAAAGAGAATGAGAAATGAACACAAAGGGAAAAAGATCCTCTAAAGTTATGGTCAAACATGATTGGTCATGTTAAGTTTATTGTGAGTGAAAATAAATAAGTGGACCCATGATTTTTATTAAAAGAAAAAGTTTTATACAATTAACTAATTTGTGATTGGTGAACATGATGTATCATGTTTGACTCAACTTTAGAGGATTTTAATCCAACACAGAGAAATGATACTTTTGTCATTTTTTTAAAGGCCCACAATGATATTGAAATGCATCCATGATGAGACGATATCTTAACACGTCAAATATCAGGCTCAAGCAACTTTTAAACCCCACCCATGTGCACTACCAAACATAAATTTTAATGGCTTTCAATTTCAAACACGCCTGAATACACCGAATATAGGTGAACCAAACAGCACCTAAGTTTCGGATATAACCATGCAATTAAAAATACCTGATCCGCACTCACACCAATCCCACCAATAAAAACACTCTATTTCCAGCATACGGATCACCATCCAACGTCTCTCCCTCATCCACATCCATCAATCCAACGATTATCACACCCTTAGAACAAACACAAAACTGCCACCCACCACTATATAAACGCAACAAACCAGATCCCCAATTCCACATAACACACAAATAATAATCAATTAACACATAAATCAAATTGATTAAAAAAATGTCAGGAAGAGGAAAGGGAGGAAAAGGATTAGGCAAGGGAGGAGCAAAGCGACATCGTAAGGTGCTTAGAGACAACATCCAAGGTATCACCAAACCAGCCATCCGTCGTCTTGCTCGTCGTGGTGGTGTCAAGCGTATCAGCGGTCTCATTTACGAAGAGACACGTGGCGTCCTCAAGATCTTTTTGGAGAATGTGATCCGTGATGCTGTCACCTACACCGAGCACGCTCGCCGTAAAACAGTCACTGCTATGGACGTTGTTTATGCTTTGAAGAGGCAAGGAAGGACTCTTTACGGTTTTGGGGGTTAGAGTTGAAATTAGGGTTGTTATGTCGTTATTAAGCTTGTAATGTTTCAGATCTGTTTAGGGTTAGGGTTTGCGTACACGTGGTTGTTACATCTTGTAATTAAATATCCGTTAGCTGGTTAATATGGATTTTTGTATTTTTTATTTAGTTGTTTTTTTTTTAAAAACTGTGAAGAATATAAATATTTGCTTATTTATTTTGATAGAAATCTAATTGCACTAATTGCACGATGAACTATAAAAATATACTTTATTGTGGGCATGATAACTAAGTCACGGGAAGTGGTAACTTGCGCTAATTGCATGATGAACTATAAAAAATGAAGTGTAGCATTAAGATATTTAAGACATACTACACATACATGTCAATTTAATACTCTAGAAGACGTAATTGTTGGTTCAAACACAAGATCCATTGACATATTGGGTTTGATCGAGTGTCTCCAAAATTCTAAGAATATGAAATGTAATAAAAAGTTCATGTAGTGAGGTGTCGAGGTAGCTGATAGAGTGTGCTAATGTGCCACTTTCTTTAGTTGTAGTTACCGCGCTATGGTCGAGATATGGACCGCCAGATTATCCATAACGGTGAGGGTCACAACTCGTGATCCCTCTCTTGGCGCGTTATAGGATAACTTTTGGCATCTGTTTTGGTGCTGCAGACCATTAAATTTCTTTTGTGTGTATACGTGAAGGATATTTTATTAAGTATGTTTGTATTTTAGAGAAGTCGTTTATGTGTATGGTTAGATACTGCTACGGACTTTTGGTGTAGAAAGCCGATTGAAAGTGACTTATTCTCAAAGTTTTAAAATCCGGGCTTTTAATTAACCCGATTGAGTCGTCGGTTTATCGGTTTAACCGGTTCAACCGCCGGGTCAAACCGATTTTATACATATGTATGCTTTTCATAACATGTTTGATAGATCTCTGTTCGATTTCAACATTACATTCAAGTATCATCACTACCACTAACTTAAAAGGAAAACAATATCCAATTGTGTATTACGACATCTCATATAGACAAGATTACTAATCAAACTCTGCGCACTAACGAAAGGTAGGTTTACGTATATTCAATACATTATGCATAAGTAGTATTCAACGAGGATGAAAAATCCTAGTCATTTTAGTTTGTGATGTTTTCTAGCTCATTGATAGTTTTTTTAATAAAATCGCCGTTAAAACAAAGTAGTATCCAATGAATGAGATCCAAATCTAAACATTAGGCTTAAAAGTATCCGTAACATCAACAAATGCACTCAACAAAACCACTCACGGATGACCTAGTTGCTAAAGAATTTGTGATCATCACTCTAAAATGTGTGAGGTCTCAAGTTCAATTCCTGCTATGTGCAAACAACCTTGAAGTGATCACACTAACATTCTGAAAAGAGAGGGCTTTACGTGGTTTAAGTCTGTGTGACGTTGAGTTTAAATTCCGTGGATTAATCAGACAATGTGTCAGAAACCATAGTTACCAAAAAAAAAAAAAAAAAGAAATAAAAAAATGCACTCAA
>BQNB010051474.1:0-16686 GCA_026074375.1 Tanacetum coccineum | reverse complement strand
TCAACCCTAAACACACTTGTATGCTTGTAATCTTGATAAAAATGAAACTATGAATTATTTTATGAGCTAGTTTTGAGTTGTGGCTCTTGTTGTAGAAAAAAGAGAGTATTTTGATTTTTTTTGCTAGTTTGTTAAGTGTGTATGAAAGACTAGGAATAGGAACTTATTTATAATAGAAATATCTTAGGAAACCATCAACCAAAACCATGGTAATTTGGAGGGGGCGGTTTAGATTTAAAAGGGGTTTCTAGAAAGAAATTGTAAGAAAGTAAGTAAAATCTAGCACATGGGTTTCTAGAAAGAAATTGTGTATTATTTTGTGTTGTTTTTGTGTTAGAACAGGATATGTATATGCACATGTAAGAAATTGTATAATTTTTGAGTATTTGGTATAATTGTGGCTATTTGGTTAGGTATAGAAAGGTAGAATGGTTTACATTTATGCGAAAAGGTTTCAAAGTGCGAAACGTAAACGTTTTACGTAACGTATAAAAATAAATTATGAAAAGTTAATTATTATTTTTATAAAAATAATATAACACTTGTTTGACGTAAACTTTTATTTGTTTGATGTCGGTTTACGTTGATTGATGATTTTTAGTTTACGCGATTAAATTAAACGATAAAAATTAAAAGTAAATGCGTAAAAGTTTAAGATAAATAGTTGAATATTTGTTGAAAAAAAATGTCCTGAATTTACGGATTGTTACAACCATTTAGCTTTATACAAAATCCAGTTACAGATTTTCTAGTAATTAGACACTTAGCCCAATCAGCATCCATAAAAGCTTCAAGAGAAACATTGGGTTGCTTGACTACATGAACACCCTTACTTGGACAACTCTTTAAATACATAATTACTTTAAGAGATATCTTAAGATGAGATTTTAAATGTTTGTGCATGAATTGACTCAAACAATGCAGTGAATAAGCTATGTCAGGCCTTGTATGAGTTAAGTAGACCAGTTTTCCAATTAATTTTTGATACTCGGTAATGTTATTTAAACCTGGATCTTTTTTACTCGGCTCATTTAAAATAGACAGATTTTGTTCTAAAGGAGTAGCAGAAGGCTAGCAAGCAAGCAATCCAAAATCACTTAAAAGATCAAGGCAATATTTCCTTTGAGACAAACAAAAACTTTGTTTAGTTTAAAAAACTTCTATACACAAGAAGTGCTTGAGTTTGCCCAAATCCTTAATCAAAAACTTAGTTTTTAGAAATTCTTTGAAATTTTCAATGTCATTTGTATTACTCTCAGTGATGATAATATCATTAACATAAACCAGTAAAGCAACAAAGCTATCATTCTCATACTTATTAAAAAGAGAGTAATCACTTTTGCTTTGTTTAAGAACATTTTCAAGTAATGTTTGGGTTAATTTGGCATTTCATTGTCTTAGAGCCTGTTTTAACCCATACAATGATTTTGTTTATCTGCGGCCTCTTTTAACACCAGAATCAAAATATCCTTCAAGAAAAGTCATATAAATAGTTTAAGATAAGTCATCATAGAGAAATGCATTATTAATATCAAGCTGACATAAAGATCAGTTATTTTGAACGTCAAGATTAATCAAACATCTAAGAACTACAATCTTGACAACAAGAGAAAACGTCTCATCAACATCAATGCCTTCCTTTTGATTATATCCCTTAAGAAACAAGTTTAGCTTTATATCTTTCAATTTCACCATTAGACTTGTACTAAATTTTATAGACCCATTTACTTCCTATAGGTTTTCTATCCTTAACTCAATGAGTTCCCATGTGTCATTTCTATACAAAGCATCTATCTTATTATTCATCGCCTCAATCCAGTGTTGATCCTTACAAGCTTGCCAGTAAGTTTTTGGTTCTAAATTTTTGTTTAATTTAGACACAAAACACTTATTCTTAGAACTTAATTTTGAATAAGTCACAAACTTTCCTAAACCAAACTTGACTCTTCAATCAACCACAAGTTTATTATATTTGTTTGGAAAAACAGAAGTTCTCTCAAACCTTCTAACTGGTTGATTATTTTGAAAATTATGAACTGTATTAGTATTTTTAAAGCTTTGATTATTACCCTTAGAACTAATAACAATGTCCTTAAGTGTTGCAACCACCTCATTTTCATTTGTAGACTCATTGGAACCAAGAGAATGCCCAAATTCATTCTCATTATGGTCAATAGTTGGACTGCCATAATAAAAAGCGTTGCTACCCTCGCTATTAGGATATTCATTCTCTCTTATCCTCATTGGGTATGTCAAGAACATCATATACCACTTCATCAAAGAAGTTAGTATGATTCAGTTCTTGACTAGCTTCATTAGGGACATCTGATGCAGTGTTAGTCTTAAAAGGAAAATACTTTACATCTCTTGAAAAGATAAACTACTTCCTTTCAAGAATAAACTATTTATATCTTTTTTTTAACATTTGAATATCCTACTTAAACACAATTTTCAGAACTACTACTAACTTATCATTACGGGTAAGAATAGTAGCAAAATAAAGACACCCAAAAGTTTTGAGATGAGTTAAAATGTGTTTTAATTAAAAACAAAATTGTAAGGAGACTTCTCAGTCAACACTGAAGAAGGCAATCTATTAATCAAATAGCAACCAGTTAAAATACACTCAGGCCACAATAATAATGTCATTCCACCCTAAAACATAAGGGGTCTAGCAAGATTAATTAGATACTTATGTTTCCTCTCAACTATACCATTTTGTTGTGGTGTGTAAGCACAAGATGTTTAATGTAGAATACCATTATCAATACAAAATTCTAAAGATAACATTTTAGAACAAATTCAGGTATTATTAATCACTTCTAAAATCTTATGTAACTCTCTTCCTAAAGTTATTTTTACCCAGAATTTAAAAAGTAAGAATAGCAATCAAACACTCATCCTTAGACTTCTATAGCATATACACCCAAACAACCCTCAGTATAAACTATCAATAATGGTCTAAAAAAAAATATTGTAACCTTCTTACGAACAACCTGTAAGGCCCCTAAAGTCAAGTCTAAACAATTTTCAGCAATCACATAGGACTTGTTGCTCACGATGTGATCTCGAGTCTGTTTAGAATTTTTGACGGATTCACAAGGTCTAAAACAGTATTTTTCAAAGTCAATATAATATAATTTAAACTTTGTAATCGCCAGATCTAAGGGATAACCAGTTTTGCAATGCAAACATATTTTAGACTGATTAAAACAGCCATTTAAAGTCCTATATAAATTCTTACTTTTAAGAACTATAACAGAAAATTCTAAATGTAATGACTAGAAGTGCACAAATAATAATGACCAACACAAGAAGAGCCACATTAGCACCAATACTCATCACACTTACGTGCATTATGAACCATATCCGAATTGTAGAGCGGTACGAATATTCGTAGGGTTTATGTATTCATGTAAAAAGACCACTATGGAAGCAAACCTTGGGGTAAAATAGACTTGAGGTGCGTTTATGTTGATTGTTAAATAAATAGTGTTCTTTAGGTGTTAGGTGTAGAGAAGAGATGAGAGGGCAGGGTGATAAGAGAAACATGAGTTCTGGGAGAGAGAATGTGTGTCGGAGGAAGAGCAGAGCGGTCGAGCAGCGTCTATCTATAGTAGGAGATGGGGTCTATAGTGATATGACTGATGGAGAGATAGTGGAGATTTGACTTGAAGTTGATGGAGGCGTGATGAGTTGTTAGAGTGGGAGGAGTGAGGGGGGTGTGAGCAATGAATGGACATAGAATGTGCAGTGAGTACACAGGTGGTATACAAGGGACAGTGTCACATGAGCTAGAGGGTCTAATACTAAGCGTATGAAGAGTTACAAGAGTCGAGACTCTGTGCAGACGTAGCACTTGTAGATAGATCTAACCTACTGCAGAACACACACAGGAAAAGCACGACCAACACTCTACACACACACGATCCAGGTCGTGAAGTAAGGGGGGGGAAGGAGAAAGAGAGAAGAGAAGAGAGAAGAGAAAGATAAAAAGAAGATAAGAGAAGAGAAAGAGAGAGAGAGTGAGAGAGTTGGTACATTTATATAAAAGCGAAAGAGAGAGAGGAGTAAGTTTAAAGGAAGGGAGAGAAGATAGAAGAAGAGGGACAAGAGAAGGAGAGAAAGAGAGAAAGCAGAAAGAAGAGAGAAAAAAAAGAAGAGAGAGTGAGAAGAGAGGAGTTAGAAAATTAAGAAAATGGGAGAGACGGGATTAGAGAAAGAATAGTTACGTAAGGGGTTTTTGTTAAATTAAGTTTTTCTTAGTTGGAAAGTGGAGAGAGTAGACGACAGGAGAAGAGAGTGAGGGTTGTAGTGTGTGTGGTGTTGCGTGAATTGTTTGTTTTTGTTGTTGAATTAGATGTTATATGATTGAGAAGAGAGTAGTGAAATGATTAGTTTAGGATGTGTTTATGATGTGTAATTGTTGTGTTTGTGTGAGTGATTTGATGTTTATTTGTAGGTGTATATGTGATATGGTTGTGTGTTGGTATAGATTGTATTGTTGAAGAAGAGAATTTGTTTTTGTAGAAAGAGTTTTTTAGAGTGTAGGGTTAGTTATTGTTAAAAGTTGTAGTTTTAGTTTGTGTTTTTTGGTTTTGATTTATGTGTTAGGGGTATGTAAAGTAGTTGATTTAAAGGAAGCTTATTGTTGTAATTAAGTGGGGCTTAGTTTAAGTTGAGAAATAGGATAAGGGAAGAGAGAAAGAGGAAGAGAAGGGAGAGAGGAGAAAGGGAAAGGGAGAAGAAGTGAGAAAGAGAGTAAGAGAGAGAGAGAAAGAGGAGAACATAGAGAAGAAAGGGGAGAGAGGGATAGAGTAGATGAGAGGGAGAGAGAAGGAAAGAGAGACGAGAGAGAGGGAGAGGAGATAGAGAAGAAGGAGAGGAAAGAAGGAAAAAAGAGAGGAGAGGAGGGTAGAAGAAAAGAGAGTAAAAGAGAGATGAGAGAGAGATAAAAGAGCAGAAGAGAATGAGAAAAATGAGAAGGAGAGTGAGGGAGATATGGGAGAGAAAGGATGTAGAGAGGAAGAGTAGGGATGAGGAGGGCGAGCAGGAAAAGGTGGGAGTACGTTGAAATAGGAGAATTAGAGTTTGTTGTGGGACGGTGTTGTGGATGTGTGAGGTCGAGAGTGAGGACATGAGGTAGGTGACAGTAGGATGAAGTCTACATACGTTGTGAGATCTATGTGACGTAGGAGTGTAAGCTGACACTTGCAGAGGGTCTGTGAGTCAAGATAGATATTGAGAAGATGAAGGGAATCGTGAGCGAGCACACGCGGTGAGGGAGAGTGTCATCATTAGTCTAAAGCAAACGAGAGAATAGTGCGTGAGATCTCTACTTCACACGTGCCCAGCAAGTTGCAGTTGTGTAATCAATTAAGGGAGGAGAGATAGAAAAGAGAGCACGATCAATGACTCTCTAGACAGCTGATAGAAATAGATTGGATAATAATTAGTGAAGAAATGTTTGTGTTGTTGTAAGAAGAATAGTAGGGAGCCATAGCTGATCTCGTGTGCAGTCAGAACACACACACGAAAAAGCGTGTGAGTGTGAGAGTGAGGGAGAGAGGACACTGTGGAGAAGCGTTAGGGAGTGTTGTAGGGAAGAGGAACAGAGAAGATAGTAGGAAAAGAAATTTTAGATGGGAGTGTAAGGGAGTAAGTAAAGGATGATGAGAATAGTGAGAAGTAAGAAGAGAAGAGATGTATATTTATAGTGAGTTGATTAGGATGAGAAATATAAAAGTTGGTGAGAGAAAGGGAATGTGAGAAGATAGAGAAGAGGAATGAGAATATTAAGTAAAGAGAGGGTGAAGAAAAGGGGGTATATGGTGAAGCTTGATAGAATGATGGAAAGAGAGCGGGAGTAGAGGAGATGACGCGTCGTATAAGAGAAAGAATAATGAGAGATGAAAGAGAGAAAAGAGAGAAAGGGGGGGAGAGAGAGGTGGGAGAGAGAAAATAAGAGAGGAAGAGAAAGAGAGAGAAGAGAAGTGAAAAAAGTTAGAGATAAAAATTAAATTGGATGTAATTATTTTTTAAGGGTTAGGAGAATGAAGATAGAGAAGAGAAAAAAGAAAGAAGGAGGAAAAGAATAGTAAAAGATAGAGAATTGAGGGTGGGAAGAAAAGGGAAGAAGAAGGAGAGAGTGAAGGGAGTGAGAAGATAGAGATGAAGAGGAAAAATAAAATTTGATAAATAATAATAATAATAACAATAATAATTATTATTATCTACACCTCTTCATCAACATTATTCCGGAAGAAATATCCGCATCTTTTTCTCTGAACCCGTACTTTCGTTAAGTGTCGCAACTTGAGCCTTGAGGACAAGGCTTATTTAACGGGGAAGGACTGTAACAATTCGTATTTTTGATCAATGAACGACGTCATTTAATTCACTATTTCTTTTTTTTACGTACACGTTTGCTTTTAATTTTAATTGTTACGTAAAATCGCGTAAGCTAAAAATTAACAATCAACGTAAACGGACACCAAACAAATTAAAGTTTTCATCAAGCAAACGTTATATTATTTTACGAAAGTAATAATTAACTTTTATATTTTATTTTTATTGATTACGTAAAGTATTTACGTTTCGAGATAAAAATACATTTAGGTATTCCTGAAACCACCAAAACTTTTCTACGCTTTAACAAATACCCACTTTTATACTCAATACCCAAAAATTTAACATAATATCTCACTTATATACATATACATCCGATTTTATAGATAGAAAACACAAAGATATTTTGTGTTGAAAAAAAAAACACATTCCTTAATTCCATGGGATGTTCCATTGAATTTGAGACCAAGACCAAAGACTCCCCAAAAAACCCTCATCTTGTCCCTAGGTCTTTATGGTCTTTGATTAATACATCTTTGACTAGTCTTATGGTTATATAAGGTAGAAACTAGTAAGAATACACACACATATTCATTCTTAAGGTGAAACAACACAAAAACTCTCTTTGTCTCCCTCTTTAGCCACGTCCAAACCAAAACCAACACCAAATCCTTACAAAATTTTACGTATCACAATCACACACATTCCTACTATATATCTAAGATGTCCTTAGGTGATTAGAAGGGTTGGTTTAAAGTTTACAAGTGTTAAAGCAAGAAAGTTCAAGGTTAAGGTTTCTATGGAAAACTAGGGTTTGTGGAAGTATTTTCTTGATAAATACTTGGGGCTTTCTTGTGTACCATCCTTACTCATCTTCCTTAAGGTCTCCTAAGAATGCAAGCTTTGGTTTTATATCTAAACAAGGGTTTAGATACTTTGGTTCATCACACTACATCTCATTAAGGTTATCTATAAACCTTTATGTCTTTACTTTTATCATTTTTATGTGTTTACATGTTCTATATAGTAAATCGCCATTTAGGATATGTTTAACTTGTAAAAGTAGATTTTTCTTGTAAACATAATTTTATGAACTTGTACACATGTTATATGGATGTAAATATGGATCTTGGACTCTAATATATGTAATTCATATGATATATATAATTATAAAAGGCTTGTGGAAATCTACTAAATAGAAAAATACAAAATAAAGTTTAAAATATGTTTTTTATGAAAAACCTCTAAACTTTCTGTTTGAATTCGACATCCCACCTGGTCATTTTATATTTTATAAGATAGCACACCTCATGACGATTCCAAAATGATAAGAAACTCGAAAAACCGATTTATAACGAAAAAGATACGACGATTTCAAGTTTACGTTAAATATATACTTTTATAAAACTATTTTTATAAAAATTACTATTCACCACATAAACTTATATTTTTAAAACATCATTAATATGATAAAACTTTTAAATACGAGAACGTACTCGAAAGAATCGCTAAAACGGAGTTAAAACGAATAAGTTACGACATTTACGAGATTTACGATAACTAAATCTATAAAAATAAATATATAGCTGTTATGAACAGTAAAATCACTATTCATCAGAAAAACTCAAATTTTGAAAATGTTATATTTTGATAACTCGTCTTAATACGAAGGCGTGGACGTAAGAAACGAAAGAAACGGACTTAAAACGAGAAAGTTACGCCAGTTTTACTAAAGTATACTTATAAACGTTTTTACTTTATAAATATGATTTCACTAAAACGATTAGATGGTGATGTAGCTATATAGAATTATATATGGTATTAGTTAATCAAAGTACTATATTACTAGGGAGTTTCATAATGAGGCCTCTTCGGGGTGGCGTATCGACGAGTTGTTGGATTTACGATTTAAAGTGTCCTAGCTCCTCATACGTCACTACATGACCTCTTAATTATGATAGCCCGAACGATAGTATGATGAGCTATACGACCTATAAATAATCAAAGTGTTTAGTACTTATACGACCTATATTGGATTAGGTTGCATTCGATCGTAAGCGTGACGCATTTTCTATTGTGAATACTTGTTGATTACCATTCACTCGAGGTGAGTTCATAGCCCCCTTTTTACTACGTGATTGTTTTACAAAATCTACGGGGTGAATTACATTGCTTGTTTTACTATTGGACACAAGTGTTTTTCTAAGTGTTTTCAAAGTGTTTACAAAGTGTATGCTATCCAGATTACTGCCTGAATATTATTGCTAAGTTACCTTATTGCCGTGAAGTCCCTATTTATCATGAACCGTTAATTGCTATTGTAGTAAGCGCGAGTGTTGTGGATAGATCTATCGGGACTGACAATCCCCACCTTTCCTTGGGTCACTAGTTTGATCAAGGTGCATTTAACATTGAGAGGTGTTAGGTTGTTGGCAAGCATCCTATATTCTGATTGGGGCACAAATCTAGTTAAGGCTTCGGGGTCATGAGCTTAGTGCAATAATAAACGTTTTGGACTACTGAATGTGTTTCAGAGTCTACTATTACTTCGATCTTGTGGTCCACCCTTTTTACCGATAAACCTATGATTTCACTCAACCTTTGTGTTGACTTTTAGCATGTAATTTCAGGTCCTAGGGTATGAAGATTGGAGGGGAGCCGTGGCGGATATCAATGAAGACGGATTCTGTGTTTTATCTAAAGTCTATGCAACTTTTATTATCTTTAAAAACTTAAGTCATCTTTTGGTATTATGAAGCTTTTGTAAACTTTTGTCTTATAAAATCTTAATGTCTTTTTATCAAAACTATGGGACCCATAACTGAAAACTCTGATCTATTGTAAGACATTGAATGAATCTTAATTTTAACGCCTTAAAGTTCGAATGACTATATCTTTAATTTTTTGTACTTTGACCTAGGGTCGATACCCTTAATGTCGGAAATCTTCCATGCGATGGCCCGTTTGTGTGACTTAAGAACTTTTAAAAGGGCATTTTTTCTTCATCTTTTAACTCCTTTGAAATTATGAGGGGTAATTTATCGGTTCCTTCTAAAAATGTATATTCTAAATGAGAAGGTAAATCCTTAAGCTCAAGTTCCGATGGTTCTTCGATTGAAGTCTTCGTTAAAGTAACACCAACTTGCTTAAAGTTGTCATTCTTCATCAGAGGGAGAGTCAGAGACGGGTCTTCATATAACAATTTTTCAAGGTAAAGAATGTCTCCCTCCTTGTCGTAATAATCATCATCTAAATTAGAAAGTTCTTCCGTGGTACGTAAAAAAGTCTCAATCTCTTCTAAAATGAAATCTCCTCCTTCAAAAGGAGTGAACGAGGGGGAAGAAGAAGCGATGATAGGATCTGAAGGAGTGGGATTGCCACTTGACGAACTATCCGAAAATCCGAGCACTTCTTGAGCATACTCCTCACAAGCAACGTCTATGACATTGACTTGATTAATCATTTCATAACTACGGGAGTTTCTCGAAGTTTGCCCGACTTTAAACGTAATGGCCTCATCATCGACTCATAGAGTTAATTCTTCACCATAAACATCGATTAAAGCTCTTGCCGTCCCCAAGAAAGGTCTCCCAAGGATGAGGGGAACTCGAGGATCAACATTGTAATCTACTACAACAAAGTCGGCCGAAAAATAAAACTTTCCTACTTTCACAAAAACATCTTCGGCAACTCCTTTCGGGTGAACGGTCGATCGGTCCGCGAGTTCGAATGTCATGCGGGTCGAAGTGTGTTCCGGGAGCGAAAGCTGCTTCCATACAGAAAGAGGCATTAGATTAAAGCTAGCGCCAAGATCGGCCAAGGCTAAGCACTCATCTAGCTCTAAAAAATCACATGGGATTAGAAACTTGTCGGGTCTCTAAGTTTTTCAGGCAACTTCTTTAGGAGCACCGCCGAACAATTTTCATTTAACGGAGTTTTTGCTAATTCAAGCAACTTTTCATTATTACTTAGAATACTCTTAAACGTAGTAGCAAACTTCGGCATATGAAGAAGAGCATCCGTGAAGCTAATATCGAAGTGTAATCGTTGAAAGATTTGAAGAAACTTCAACATTTGATTATTAGCTTTTTCACGGAGCTTTTGGTCATTAAGCCTCGAAGGATAAGGTATTGACGGTTTAGGTTTAGGCTTCAAAGCAACTTCGGGCTCCGGAATCGGGTCTTGGACAACCAAAGGTTGGACGTATGCGGTACTTCCTAAACTTATATTTTGCACCTTGTCCTTTGTCGCCTCGGTTTCATGTTCCACTTCCCTCGAGAGAGGAGAAGGAGTAGGTGGAATCGTAGGTCCATCATAAGCAACACCACTTCGAGTGGTAATAGCTTTCACATCTCCTCTCAGGTAAACAATGGTATTACTAGGAAGTGATCTGAACCCCAGGTACTTTGATTTTGATTTTGGTGTTGCATTTGAAAGAAATTAGCCATCATGTTCTTAAGCTCGTTGTTTTGAGTCATCATTTGATTGTTTTGATTCTCTATCTTATTGGTTCTTGCATCGAGAGAAGATTTGAACTCGTTTCGTAATTCCGTCTTCATATTAGTTATTTGAGTTTGCATGCCTCTCAAAATAGCTTCATTACTCTTCATGTAGTTCGTTAACTCATTCGGAGGTTGTACTTGAGCTTGATTATTAGGAGCTTGAAAATTCGGAGCTTGATAATTGTTTTTTCGTTGATTGAAGTTTTGCCCTCTCCCTTGATTGTTCGGAGCTTGATAATTCGGGGCTTGAAAATTCCCTTGATTTTGATTTTGATTGTATCGGTTTTGATTAT
This sequence comes from Tanacetum coccineum, assembly GCA_026074375.1. Classification (NCBI taxonomy): domain Eukaryota; kingdom Viridiplantae; phylum Streptophyta; class Magnoliopsida; order Asterales; family Asteraceae; genus Tanacetum; species Tanacetum coccineum. Next base: position 5,543 of record BQNB010051474.1, on the reverse strand, counting down.
TTTGCACATTTGGTTGATTAAAACCGGGTGGTCCGAGGTAATTATTCGAGCGATAGCTTAGCAAATTACGGTCACCTTGCGGTTGGTAGGAATTACCCCCCGAATTATAGTTACCCGTAGTAGCATAAACGGCCTCTTGAGTGTAGCCATCGGTGGCTGGGCACTCGGTAAAGGAATGAAATGAGGACCACCGACAAGTCTAACATTTCTCTCAACAGATTTAAAAACCATTTTGTATTTTGTCTCATCATTTCTACAAAATCTTATTCATCATTTCCATTGTCAAACGACTATTGACTCTCCGGTAGAAAATAAGTAGAAGAGATATTTATAAGACGTCGACATCTCGATTGCTGAATTGTCCCATATAGGTGTTGTGAGCTGTCCAATGTTCTCGATCAATTCGTAACATTCTTCTGGTGTCTTTTGCATAAAAGTTCCTCCCACTACAGCATTGATGGTGTCCCGATGACTTAATGTCAAACCATTATAAAACGTATCAATTTGTGTAACCAAAAGCATGTTATGGTTAGGACACCGATCAATGGACAATTTATAACGCTCCCATGCCTCGAATAACGATTCGTGCGGTTTTTGCTCAAATTTCGTGATCTTGTTCCTTAACTTAGTCACCATGGAAGGAGGAAAATATTTCGATAGAAATTTCCTCATCATATCGTCGAAAGAGTGGATGGAATTCCTTGGAAGGCGATCATACCATGCGATAATCATGATGCTTCAAGAATTATAGAAAAAGGGACAAGCGAAGGTCTGTCATCGGGACACATTTTGTTCATATGTTGAGTAATTTCCAAGAATTTATCAATCTGTCTATTGGCATCGTCGTCCGGTAATCCGTGAAATTAGGTATTTTGAACTTGTTGTATCATGTGATGACGAAGACCAAAATCCGTAGCTTGAATTGGAATTGAGGCAATTGGTCCGCCCCGTCCATCTATAGACGGTTGGCACAACTCCTCCATTGATCAGGGAGCTTGCCCGTTAGGTCTCACCATCGGAGGTGGACCATTATTATTAGGAGGAGGGGGCCCCGCAGGAGGCGGTCCCATGTTATTATGAGGATGCTCAAATAACTTCTGTCTTCAAAGTTCGAAAAGAGCTGACTGTATCACCTAAATTCCTTCGTCGAATAAGACTCTCGGGGTCTCGAAGCGGAGAAAATAGATTTGAAGAATTAGAGCGAGTGCTCATGCACTAAAAACAAGATAAGAAAAATAATATAAAACAAAAATATTTTTTGTAACCGATAATCGAACAAGTGTACGGTAGCTCTCTAGATAAACGCACAAAGAAGCGGAGGAGCGGGTAAGCGCGAAGCGTTTTAAAAACCTTCTCCTTTTGGGTCGAAGTTCGTTGGATCGACCCTCCTTAAACCTCTCTTAAAGTTTGTAAATCTAAAGGTGAGCCGTTTTCACAAGTGACACAACGGTTGATTTTTATGTTTTTCAATTTTTTTTGGTATTTTATAAAAATAAATTGAAAGCAAAATATTTTTGTATTTTTATGTTTTTATAAAAGAAAATAGAAAATTATAAACGATAACTTCACGAGGAAGGATCTTCAAGGCACTAACTTCAAATACTTCGCGAAAATCGTACACCTCTCCCCGGCAGCGGCGCCAAAAATTTGATTCGATCCAAATAGTCTATATATAATTAAATATATATCCTAAATATCTCAAACTAATTATAATATAGTAAGTATCCCGTTTGATAAGAAAATTGCTTGAGGACAAACAAAATTTTATCTCCCGGATGTCGTATCCCGACAAGAGGTGAATTTGAAATCCACGAAAGTATTTCGTTTGATGCTTGAATATTAAATATTTTGAATTTTGATTCTATTTCTAAAAATTAAACACAAAATCAACTAAAGGCAAACAAATAAGGCTATTAAAGATTTAAAGTAAAAACGTTAACGGGAATTCTAAAACGCGACATATAAGCAAATAATATAAATTTTAACCCTACAAACTCAAATTTAATTTTTATAAATCATAAATGACTAAAAATAATTTTCAGAAAAAGAATTATATATTTTTTATTTTTATTTTATTTATTATGAATTAAAAACGATTTTTATCTAAAAAATTAATTAAAAATACTAAACGAATCTATAAAAATTTGGAAAAATTATGAAAAGTACTTTATACTATAAGGAATCTAAAAACATAAAAACTAGAAAATTTGCTGAAGGAATAAGCAGATAAGCACGTATAAGCAATACACTAAAATGACTATAAGAAATTAATGTTGCATGATATACTCGAAAAAGACCCAAGAGCAGATGGTTAAGTGTGTGTGGTGTTGAGACGTGTATGTACTAAGGGGGAGGTCACAGGTTCGACCCTGTGACCTTTCTTTTTGATGAAACATTTTTTTTTCTTTTTAAAACTTTTAAAGAACAGCTAGAATAAGCAAACTTTATAAAAGACACTTTTTCCAAAACTCACAAATAAGCTAGAAGAAACTAGCTTAAAGTTGATAGATAAGCTAATTTTAACTATGACACTTATAAACTAAACTGTTTGCAAATTTTGAGACTCAATAAGCTACTTTAAGTCAAATAAGCTGAAAACTAACAACTACCAGGACCTAATAAGCTAATGTGACAAAGAAGCTAACAAAGCTGGCTAAAAAACTTTTAAAAGCTCAAAGGAAAAAATGGCTTAAACAAACAAACTCAAAGGGCAAATGGCTATCTTTTAGCTTAAAATTTAGACTAAATAAGCACTTGTAATAAGGTGTAGAGCTAAAACGGATGGAGATTGGCCTCCAAAGAACTCATTGAAACAAATTTTAGGAAAAATGGTTCAGAAATAAGCTAGAAAAGAGAACTTAAAAACTGAAAGTTTTAACTAAACTAATTTTTTTTTATTTTTGATGTTTAAGAGATGCAAGATGCAACCCTAGTTTTAAGCAAGTAAAAGCTAATATAAAAACTTAAAAAGTAAAAACAGATGAAATTTGATTTCTAATTAGCTTATATTATGAAAAGTAGACTAGAAAACTAATTTTATCTTACCTAAATTGAGTAATGAAAACTTGATTTTTTTTAAAACTATGAAAATAAAGATAAGACACTTAGACAGTTTTAGACTAGACTCAAAATAACAATTGCACACTTGTCTAATTCAATTCTACTGCATTTTCAGACTTAAAACAAGTTTGGAACTGACATCAAACAACACTTAAACAAAATCCAACCAAATAAGCTGATATGACAATCCTAAGACTCACAAATTCAAATTATGAATGAAACAAACCTAAAACTTGAATTTTAGACTTTAAAAGCTGAATTAAACTAACTCTAAGACTCAAATTAGGCTTGTTGAAAATGATTTAAGTGACAAAGGTGGTCCAACAGTACTAACTTAAGTTAGTACTGCTTGATCCAAACACCCTTTTAAAATTGTTTTTTCAATTTTTACTCTACAAAAGTCTTTATTAGTCATGGATTATTGAAAACAGATAACACTTAATGATAATAGATGACATTTAATCTCAAAGGAAGGAAAAATAAGCAACAACAGATAAGCCATTATAATAAGCAGTTTTAACTAAGTAAAGAGACAAAATCACAAATAGCTTTAATTAAACTAAATCAAAACCATAAACTAACATATTAAGCAATATTAGAACTAAGTAAGCACAAACAAGCAGGAATAAGCAAGCAATAAGCAGAAATACAAGCAGGAATAAGCTAATTAGAATTTAAGCTAAAATAAGAGGAAATAGAAAGTGTACATTGATCCCAGCTAAACAGGGATCAAATAAGCTTTAATAAGCTAGATCTTTAAGCTCCAGCTTATCATAGATAAGTTGGTGGTGTCCATAAGCCCTTCCCAAACTGGCTTATCATCCATAAAACAAGCTTAGGTAAATTTGGGGTGGATTTTTGAGTGAAACAAACTTAGTTAAACTTTGAAGGCTTAACTGAGTATAAACTAGCTTAAGTAGGATTTGAGAGCTTATTAAGAGCTTATTAGATTAAAACTGATCTTATTCAAACCAATAGGGCGATAAGTAAAAAACATGAATTGAGCATTAACTGAAATTTTATTGATAAACAAGTGAATTACAAACTTTTATAAAGGAAAATACATCAAATTTAAAACATTAAGCTAAAAACGACTACAATAAGCTAATAATACTAATTAAGCTAATTCCTACACTAGATGATCATTTCTGTGTGTGATGCCCTCATTTTATAGGAGTAAGAAGAACCTTCCGGCCTCTAGGACGCTCCCCCGTCCTCCAATCATAACTGCCTCTAATCATACAATCTTGACCGTTGGATTGAGTGTCACGCCTCAATAGCCAATCATAATGCTGGGGATTGCCAGCGTGTACTAGTATTGTGTCAGGTGTGTCAGACGATCTTCTAGAAGCATAATCGGGTATGTGTGAGAAGGAGCATGGTACCACCGTACACACGCAGGGTAATTTGAGAGGGAGGAGGTGATCCACATTAAATTTGACATGGGTGAGTTATAAGGGTTGACCTGGGTAATGGGTATTGGTGAATGGGCTTATGGTTTTGGGTTGGGCCAGAGTAAGGGTTATAGGATTAACGGGAGTTTAAGGTTAATGGTAGTTATGTTTGATAAGGACTAATGGTGTAATTAAAAAGGACTAACGGTGAAAACTGGATTGGGTTTGGTTAAGTCTTTAAGATAAATTCGCATTCGGCTTCGATTTCTTGTACTCTTTCCATTCCCGTGCTCGGTTTTGTCCGTTTTGCTTCGTTTTTTGTCTTTTTGTGCAATATCCGTTACCTGCAAGACACAATTCATAATACAAACGAATACAATGCATTTTTCTGTATTTATTGGTCATTATTTGTCTTTTTAGCTTGTTTTATTAGGTAAAAGGTATGTGTATTTAAGCACATACCACGACTCTCTTGAGCAAGTTGCAGTGTCTCTTCCGAATCATACACAGTTGGAGGATCATGCTTTTCTAATAACACTTTGCCATTATACAAACTCTGTTGTTTCTTCTGAGCTTGCTTGAGATAAAAAGGATTTTGATAACCCAAAGCCATTTTCTGTTCGGTGTGGTAAAACGAGTCTGGCTTAGGTGAAAGCATGTGCATCGTTTGAATCGATTGACCCGTTTTAACCAAAATATCATCTAATTCCTTTATCTTATTCTCAAGTTGAATTTGTTTATCAAGAAGCTCGTATTCACGTGTTTTGAAATCATTCTTCAACTTTTTCCTTTCTTCTTGAAGGAAGAAAACAATTGATTTTTCTTTTGAAAGCTGGTTATTTAGATTTGCAATTTCCTCATTCAAAGTCGTTATTTGTTTAGTGGAACTTAAATGGAGAGCATTTATCTTTTTAGTAAGACATTGTTCTTGATAAACAGACTTTTGATAACACCTTTCAAATTTGTCATACTGATAAGTGTAAAATACACATATCCGTTAATACCTAAAATAACCCAATTAAACCCAAAACAGACTAAAATGGCAAAAATATGCTTGTATTTGTGTTTTGTGTGTGCAGGTACGGATAT
>BQNB010051473.1:0-40973 GCA_026074375.1 Tanacetum coccineum | reverse complement strand
AAAGACTTAAATCTGATTTTATCATTTGCCAAATTATTTTGTATTTATCTTTATTTTATTTTATTTAATTTGCATTATATAAATACATTATTATAAATATTTTCGGCAAACATATATATACATAATTATTAATTCTTTTTCTTACATAATATAAAGTATTTTAATCTTACATAAATTCCATAATTGTCATAAGTTGCATTTTTATAATTTCTAACCTTTAAATGAATTTTATTTAAGCTTTTATGAAATTTTCTTGCATTAGGGGTATTTTGGTAATTTTACACTTGTTGAGATTTTTAGGTTTTACAGCTGCAATAGCAGATTTAGATTTGGATGTTTGGGAGTAATGCAATATTAGAACAGAGAATGTGTTCGTTTATGTTAACCCTAATGAGAAGGGTATGTTATATAGAAAATGATCTTGCACAAGTAGCCCCTCAACTTTTGATGTTCCTCAAACAACCACATAACTTTATTTAACCACCATATCTAGTTTATTCCATTTTATTCCATTTTAGAACCTGAAATATAAATACAAGGATACATAAGAATAAGTAGTATAACTTATTTAACACTCAGATTATATTTTAACAGTAAGCAACCAACAAGTTTAGACATTTTGTGGTGGGATCTTTAACATTCTAGCTTATAAAAAGACTTTTAAGTTATTAATATTATTATTAATTATGTGTTTTTGGTTTGATAGTCGGCTTTGTTTGTTTTTTCAAAATAATCACTTCTTACCTCTTCTCACCTCTTTTGTCTGCAGGCGGGCAGACCTTTTCTGTTTGTTTTTTTGCAGACATAAGTGGAAAAAAGCTCTTCTAACCTCTTCAAAACTTAAAACCAAAATTTTCACTTCTTACCTCTTCTTTTCTCTTCTTCTCTTCTTCTCTCTATGCTCAAAATTGTATTATCATGTTTTGACATTTACCTTTTTGTATTGTTTTTTATACTTTTTTTTAATGATTACATGTTTTGCATTTCAAAAATGTATTATCATTTTATAAAAGAATTTATATGCTCAAATCACGAAACATTCTCATGAAAAAGATAAAGATAAAAAAAAGAATGAAAGAAGTACTTCAAAACTACAAAAAAAACAAACGTTCTTTTTCCTTGCAGATGAAGACTTTAGATGCACCTCTTCTTTTGCAGACATGGTTTGCAGATGAAGAGGTAAAACCTCTGAAAAAACAAACGAAACCTAATTGTTAAACAGTTGAACTAAATTTGTTGACTACAAAAAAAGTCAAAACACTGCTTTTATAATACAAACTGGTACACAATTTTTAAAAGTCTGAGCACTAAAAATACCCATTTAAGTTATACTTGTTCAATCAAAAGTCAAAACAACAACTTCAAAAGTAACAACACATCAAAACACGAAATTATGGTGGTTGCTATAGTACATCAACCATATCCAAAACATCTGCTGCTATGACCAAACACCCTCTAAAACAATCTGATTGACCAATGTTGGAAAATGGTAGTAAGTTTCGCGTTTACACGATTAGAAATACGTGAGCCAATTGGGGGAACACACATTAATACACGAAGAGTATGGTTACTTCACGAATAATATTTATTTAGTTATTTAATTAATTAGTTATTTAATTAATTATATATATACTTTCTAAATATAAACCAAGGACCAAAATAGGACAAAACACAAACCCTGAGGTGGCCAAGTTTGGTCGACCTCTAGAAGGTTCTAAGGGTGTGTTTATGGTCGGCTATAGGAGGGGGGGGGGGGGAGGAGAAAGGAAAGTGTTTTGCTTGGTGACCAAGTTTTAGGGTTTTCTTAAAGCCTATATAAACAAACTCCTACAACACTTTTTCTCATTCATTCTCCTCAAAATCCCTTGCAAAAAATCGATTCCCCTCCTCTCCTAAAACCCCCCCAATCGATCGAAACCCCTAAAACCCTTTTAGGGTTTCGGCGATTTAACCAAACCGCGGGCACAAATTGCGGTGATTTTGTGCTTTCGGCGATTTACCCAAACCGCGGGTCATAAATCGCGGTTTAGGGTTTTTTCCCTTTTGTTCTCGTTTGCTTAATTTTTCATGTTCGTGATTCAAGATACGCGTGTTGGTGTTTCCTCCTTGGCGACGAATTAGGGTTTCAAGAATTAGGGTTTCGCACAAACCCTAATTAGGGTTTTGTTTTGGTTCGATTTAACAAGAAGAAACACAAGAGTGTGTTTGGTTTTTTGGATTACACAAGGTGTTTTGATCATGAAGGTAAGACTAGCATCTTGCATACTTGGTTGACGTGATTATGTGAGCAACCGTAGAGGCGTTTGATTTAGACGCTTTTAGTATTCAAGAATAATCGCAAAAGGTACACTTTCTATTTATATACGTGTTAACCTAATTTCCTTAACTAGATCCATTCCACTGCGTACTCATAGCTAATGATTACCTAGATTATTAAAACCTAACAACCAAAACAAAGGCAAATGCCATCCAAGACATATACATATCTTGGATGTTTATGTCATATGCTTAACTGATGAAATTGTGATTTAACTCATGAACATTATGATCTTTTTTAATCAAAGTTGCAAAAATCATGAATCGTTAGCCGGGCGGTCGACCTCCCTGTAGCTTGTAATCGGTCTAGGTGTTATATAGCAATATGCATAGAGATCATCATACGAAAGTGAAAGTGAAGAGAAAAGCTAGAGAGAGTTTTCATAATCATTTATAAGTTTTTCATTTTAAAGAGAAAATAGAAATGGGAGGGAAGGTGAATTGTTACAATACAAGACTTGTATTTATACCCCTACACAAGGAGGTATAAACACTTATTACTTTTACTATTTCTATTTTCCTATTTAGTCAAACTTGGTCAACATGACTTAAGTTTAGACTTTATTACTTTCTAAATAATATAAAAACTAAACAAAACTAATCCTAGACCAATTCATAATAATAAACACTTTTAACGTTCCTAACAATCTCCCCCTAAGGGTTGATTATTACAGACGCTTCATCGTCGTTAGAATTGGTCTTCCATTCACAAAAGATTCCCATCTTCTCATTTGTTCACGATGTCTTAGTCGCTTGGAGATCTCTCTTTTGAATGCTTTGAATATATCACGATCAAGTTCTCCTAGCACTGGTGTCTTCTGCCAAGGTTTAGATAAAAAACAATTTCAATTCAACTTCTTTTAGAACCTTTTGGAGTGTAGCATCACAAAACTTCACAATTTCAGTCATTCCCATGAATCTCTTCTCATTCTTGTTGTTTAGATAAATCAGGCCTACATTTGGTGAATCAGCAACAATATAAGGTTCATAAGCTTCAATTCCAGGAAATGTAAGTCTTGGTGCTGTCAAGTTGATCTTTATCTGATAACTTTATATGCCCAACTGAAAATCATGAACTCTTTCCCAGATTACACGACTTCTGATAAATGTCACTAAAGAGTTCAGCAGTTTGGTCTCACGATAGTTAATCTTCTTGTTCCGGCATAAGTAGTATAAATATTCAATGTCATTCTTATTCAGATACTTGAAGTCAGCCTCAGGGAAACTATCTGGTTTACCATTCTCCCTTACCACAATAATTTATTCCATGAAATCCAATCCATATGATTGATCAGTGGTGATTCTAACAACCTTAATTATCCTGTGTTCAGAATAATATTCCTCTGGATTTAATCTGACTCTTTTTGGATTGTTTTTGTACACTCTTTTATGCCATGAATTTTTCCAATGTTGTATAAACAATCGTGCTTCCTCATTAAAATTCTTAAACTCTTTACGAACCCATCGTTTCAGCTTTTCTTCCAAATCCTCTTCTGGAAATCTTTCTCCATGAATCTTGTGAAGTGAAAGTGTATACTTTCTCTCCTCGGTATTTCCATTCTTGAGAAAGAATAGATATTTGTTGTACAAATACCTTGGAGGTTCATTTGGATTTCTCTGTGGACCATAGAATACCAATGGTGGATTTAAAGTATACCCTTTGATCTCAGGTTGTCTGCTTTCCCACACAATCTGTTTCTCCATAAAATTTGTTGATTGTTCCAGATGATAGGCATACTCTTCAGCATCTTTAAACTGATTACTTATAGCATCACGTAAAGTAGCCTTCATTCTTTCATTATTAAAGTTAGTTGGTGTATGCTTATCAAACTCTTGGAACTCTGCAATTAGCTCAGGAGTTTCATCTTCAGTTATAACTTCATCATCATCAATAATTATTTATTCTGCCCATGCATCCCACTCGTATTGTTGTTGTTGTGCTTTAGATACATAAGTTGCTTTTGTATGTGTTTGTTTTGATGACGACTTTCTTGCAGATTTTGAGCTGTGAGTTGATTTCTTCTTTTTCACTCTTTTCTCCCCCTCAGGAAGAGCATCATCGTCTTGATGGTCATCATGATCGTGAGAGTGAACGAAATCATTCCTGCAAGAAGTAGATGGAGCAGATGACTTTTCAAACTTTTTCTTCAAAACCTTCCACAGCTCTTGATTGTCAGCTTGATCTTGCAAACTACATTTCATCTTTGAATATAATTGATGTTGAAGATCAAAAAGTGTTGTTGAAGGTGAAGGTGTGGTTGAATGAATTTGAATTACATTATTCTGAATATGTTGTGTGAAAGCTCTTCGATGATTGCAGGAGCATGCGCTTTGAATTCATTAGAAATAAGCTTTGGCATATCACTTATGAAAGCATCACGTTCTTCCATCAACGTTTGTACAATCTTAGGCTTCAAATTGGATTCAATCAAATCATTTGTAGCATTAGCAGTAATTTTTAGAATAACATCATGAAGAACATGATCAACTTTGTTATGAACCTTCTAAAATTCATTATTAGTAACACATTTCCTTTCCATGCTTTGAATCATATACCCCTGACGATTGCACATTCTTTGAAGCGCATTTGGAAGATGTTTATACTTAGCAGAAACGCGTTTCATGGAACCGGAACCAATATCCTAAGCCGTCAATTCATGAGAAATATCCTTATCGGAAGATAAGTGTTTCCTAGGGGATCTAGGTAGTGTTGGAGTAGGTGTCTGCATCTTCTCAGTCCTAGTCTCCTGTCTACCCGTCAGTTCTCCTTGAGTATCATCATCACTCACTTTCTTAGGAATATTCTTGTGACTCCCAGGCTCTATCCTATCATCCTGAATATGAATATCATCATATGATTCATTAGATTGTCCAGCAAGATCTAATGGTTTCTGTTTGATTATAATTTTTAGAGATTGCTTTGGTGAACTTGTTTCTCTAGCATTAAGCTTCCTCTTTTTCCCCTAAGGACTAGCAGATAAGGTAGGTGTCCTATTGGCTCTAGGTGTAGTCTTATTCGATCCTTGGGTAGACACAACCGGTTGTGGTTGAGTCATTGGACCGACTATATTTTCGAACACTGCCTTATACTCCTTAAAATCATCAGTTGCACAAATATCATCAGTAAGAAGCTCATCAGGTATCAGCATACCTTTCACCCGTACATTCCCCGTAGTGTAAACACTTATCAAAGGTACATCATCCTTGATTGAATGATAGGGTTCATCTCGTCTTGCAGCTATTGAATCAAACTTAAGCATCAAGTTAGCAACTATAAGCTTGATAAAACGAGGATACTGAATAGCTTCCTTTTTCTAAAAAACATTGTTGATGAAATCCCATCACAGAAGAGCAGCATAATCAACATGACATCGGTTGATAACAACATGAAACAACTGAAGAATGTTGATCTTGGTTTGGTCATGTCCAGATGTTCTAGTAGTAAGACAACGGTTGAACACCTTAAACATTGTTTGCCATGGCTGTGCAAGATTCTTGGTGTACAAAGCACTGACTTTATCAACTACACCCTGATAACCAATATGATTCATAAATGACTCAATAGTATCCATATCTACTGGAGCAACAAATAAGTGATCTGGCGTTTCTACAGGAAGATGAAGAGTAGCTCTGAACATATCTACAGTGTAAGTAATATCTTCATTATCCAGTTAAAAGCGAATCGTGTCATTAGTATCAGGAACGAGAGCAACAGTTTGCCAGAATTGTTGAAGATATACAGCAGGAACATCAGCAGTGGCTTGCAGAGCATATATTAAGGAATGACTGTTCAGAATCTGTCCAACTATCTTGCATTCTGGAGAGCATGGAATGTTCAGCAGTGCTATGTAGTTGTTGCATCTCCCAATAGGTTTGACCTTCTGAATGAGTTGTTCAGCTGGAATTGTTTGTTGAGCCATGTGCGATACTGTATGATTACATGAAATGATTAATGAAACAAGATTGAGATTATAGTACACAAATGCATCAAATTTGACATTTTTGTCTTTTTCCACTCTGTCCGTTTTTATATGCTCTGGCACTTCTTTTTGAGCATATTTCAATCATTTTCTTTCTCATGTGTCATTTCTTGCTTTTTCGGACACATGTCATACGCTTTGTTCATCTTATTCTTTTGATCACGTTTTTGTATGCTCTGACAATTCTTTTTCGAGCATACTTGAATTTGCTTTTTCACGTATGGTTTTTATCTCTCTAACTTTTTATTCCTCACCAGAAAGTATTTGTGAAGTAACACTCTTTCAAGAAAATAAATATATTCTCTGATTTGAAAAGTTAATTTGGAAATCAAATTTTCCAGAGACTATAATTTATATTCATAGAAACATGTTTTGAAAGAGTCTTACTTTTGACAAAAAACTTGATATTTTTTGTTTTTAGAATTTAGAGAGAAAATGCCATTAGCACAGATTTTGAAAATTTTGACCTTGAAAATCCCTATGATTTGTATGTCATATCCAATGTTTCAATAATTGGATGGTCACTAAGCCACTCACTCCTCATTCTATTCATTGCAGAAAACGGTCGAAACCGGACGTGACTTAGACCATTTACCCCAATTATGAATCACAGATAATCACAAATCACTTAGTGATGAAAAACACATTTCTTCTTTCAAAAACACTGGATTTTGTAACTTAAGACATGAGAAACTGATGATCACAAACAATTGATCCTCACATTTGAAATATTTCTTGTTTCATTTGCATTATGAACACTTAAAGAAACTCAAACATCAATTTGATCATTACTTTTGAGGGAAAACAAATTTCAGTATCAATTCACATATGTTAAACAATATCCGGATGGTCAGTAGATTGCTCACTCCTCATCCTGTTAAGCTCAGGAAACGGTCGTAACCGGACGCAATCTTCACCATTTGATCCTTTTATTGTAAAAACATATTAAATTGATTTTATCAATTAACGCATTTTTCAATTTTTGAGTTTTATGAAACCAGTTAATTACATTTTGATATTTTTGAAACCTCTTTGAATTAAGCCCAAAACCAAGATACGAAACCCCTTTTAGCCCAATAACTGGTTGTACGAAACCCAAAAGGCCCAATATCAAAAATACGAAACCGAAAGTCCAAAACTGATTTTACGAAACCTCAAAATGAGTCTCAAAATCATGCGTTGATATAAAATTTGTGTACGAAACCCATGCTTTTAATTATTTATGTACACAAGATTATACTTGGTATGAAACCGATGTTCATGGTACGAAACCTTTGTTCATGATACGAAACCCTTAAATCTTAACTCAAAAGTAATTGTTTCAAAGATCAATTGATTGCTTTAAGTTTATCCTTAGTCTAATCATACATCGTCCTAATTAATTACACTTTAAATCACTTTTAATATATACGAAACCCTAAAGTCCATACGAAACCTCACAAACAATTATTCAAATACAATCATGAAATTAAATCATATTTTCCTTACATTTAGAAGCCACAAAAATCCTGGATATGATATGAATCAATGAAAATCGTGATACGAAAGCTGGAAAGTCTTTTGGAGAAAATACGAAACCCTTTTTGATATTATACGCAAGTGAAGGTTGCGTACGAAACCCTTTTTCATTTTATACATCCGAAACTAGGTTTAGGACTTTGTTATATTTCACCCATAAGCTTTCGTATGTAAGTTCAATTACCCATTGGACTTTTGTACGTAAGCATAATTAGCCCTTACGTAACCTGTTTTCTATTTTGGCATTTTTGACCCTTGTACTTTTGTACGTACACGAAACAACCCCTTACGTAATCATTTTATTCATATTTCCATTTCAAACCCTTGTACTTTCGTACGTAAATCCAATCAATCCCTTACATAACCTGTTTTCCATTTTGACAATTTTGGCCCTTGAACTTTCTTTCATAGACTTAAACAATACCTCTTGTAACAAAATTTTTTTATTTTAGCAACTTTGATCCTTGTATTTTCTTACAAAATCATTTGTTAGTCATAAAAAAATTTCAAAGCTCCCCCTTAGATAAATGTCTATTTAAAAAACTTATTCAAAAGATTGTTATGTCTTGCGATTTTGTTGTGAATGGATTTCGAGAAAATACAAACAATATATCATTCTCCCCCTCAGTTCATGATATTTGTATGACACTTAAAGAACCACTTAATAAAAAATATCATTAAACTGAAATGGAAACTAATATATGTTTATAACCTTTTAAGTTTAAATATTAATTGTTGTTTTTTTTAAAATTTTATATTTTTGTATTTTGTTTTTAAAAAGTTTATATATTTACACAAAATTGTTGATGTATGAACTTGTATTCAAGAGGATAGTTTTGCCAAACGTTCTAACTGAGTTGGAGTCATACATCTCATACCAATTTGATGAACTAAATACTCAAACCTTTCCTTAGGAAGGGCCTTTGTAAAAAGATCAGCAAGTTGGTATTCCGTCTGGACAAAGTAAATTTCAATTGTACCTTTTTCAACATGCTCTTTAATAAAGTGATACCGTATGTTGATATGCTTAGTACGTGAATGTTGTACTAGATTGCATGAAATCGCAATAGCACTCTTCGAGTCAGAGTACAATGGAATCTTATCGAACCGAAATCCATAATCAAGCAATTGTGTTCTCATCCAGATGACTTGAGCACAACACGCCGATAAGGAAACGTACTCAGCTTCAGCCGTGGACATAGCAATACAATCGTGTTTCTTTGATGACCAACTAACTAGTTTATCTCCCAAAAATTGAATGCCACCTGATGTGCTTTTGCAATCATCATTACATCCTGCATGATCTACATCTGAATATGCTATTAGTTCAAAACCATAATCCTTCGAATACCATTACACCCTTGTTAATGGTTTGTCTAAGATACCAAAAGATTCTTTTGACCTCTTTGAGGTGTTTCTCAGTAGGGCGTGCGTGATAACGTGCACAAACAAATGTTGCAAAGGCAATATTTGGTCTACTTGCAGTTAGATACATAAGCCCCCCCCCCCCCAATCGTACATCTATATTTTGTTTGATCTACTAGAGTTCCTTGTAAATCTGCATCTAGTTTAGTTGTAGCCATTGGTGTGCTTATGTGATCACCATTTTCCATTGAATGCTTTTTAAAAAGATCCGATGTATATTGTGATTGACATATAAAGATACCCCGAGGTGATTGATGAACTTGAAGACCAAGAAAGAACTTCATTTCACCAATCATTGACATTTCAAAATTATTTTTCATTAAGTTTGCAAATCTTTTTGAATAAACCGGATTAGTTGACCCAAAAATAATGTCATCAACAAAGATTTGAACTAATAAAATGTCATCCCCGTGTCTTTTTGTGAACAATGTCGGATCAACAATACCTTTGGTGAATTGGTGTTCGATTAGGAATGAAGACAACTTATCATACCAGGCTCTAGGAGCTTGTTTGAGACCATACAATGCTTTCTTGAGACGAAAAACGTTATCAGAAAAGTCTGGGTCTACAAAACCATCAGGTTGTCGTACAAAAACTTCCTCTTTCAGTGAACCGTTTAGGAATGCCGTTTTAACATCCATCTGGAAGATCAGAAAGTTCTTATGAGCTGCATATGCAATGAAGATCCGGACAGCTTCAAGTCTTGCAACTGGTGTGAAAGATTCTTCAAAATTGATTCCCTCTTCTTGACCAAAGCCTTTGGCAACTAAACGAGACTTATTCCGAATAACCGTATTTTCAGCATCAGTCTTGTTTTTCCAAATCCATTTAACCTTGATAATGTTTCGGCCAACCGGACATTCGACAAGTTCCCAAACATCAAGTTATTTGAACTGATTAAGCTCCTCTTGCATTGATTCGATCCAACAATGATCAAGCATAGCTTCCTTGATGTTTTTTGGTTTAGTAGTACTCACAGTAAGTGCGTACATACAAACTTCAGCATTGGTTTGTAAGCGTTGTCTTGTCATCACAGGTTTTGAGGGATCACTAATTACTTGTTCAATTGTATGATTCTTAGTCCACTTATCACAAGAGTGATGTTTTTGATGAAATTCGTGCATGTTTGATGGATCCTGATAATTTGAAGATGCTTCAGCTTCATCGAAGTCAGGAATTGGAGGTGAGTAAAAGAATGCACTATCATTAAACTCAGGTACTTCCTCTTAATTTTGATTATCAGAAATATCATTCACATTTGAAGTATATGGATCAAAAACTGTTGGATCATTGACTGAAGAAACTTCTTGAGAAGATTCCT
Organism: Tanacetum coccineum; assembly: GCA_026074375.1. Lineage (NCBI taxonomy): Eukaryota > Viridiplantae > Streptophyta > Magnoliopsida > Asterales > Asteraceae > Tanacetum > Tanacetum coccineum. The sequence goes on along the minus strand of BQNB010051473.1, from coordinate 30,413 downwards.
GTTCCTTATTATTGGTTGATAACGATAGGAAAGAGTTGTCATTTTCAAGAATTTGAGCAGCGGAATTAGTAGGCACTTCTTGTGAAGTCATCTCAAAGTATTCTTTATATAATGGTCCAAACAGATTGTCTAGATCCTTTCTTGATGGTACTGATGATACATCTGCTGAAGAACCATTAAAACTTGTACTATTCAAACCGGGTTCTGAATTGTTGCATTCAGAAGCCATCGCTGTGAGTTCATCAAATTTAACATGAATTGTCTCCATTATCTTTTTAGTTCGGCGATTATAAATTCTGAAACCCCTTGATGATTCAGAGTAACCAATAAAGATTCCAATGTCAGCTTTGGGTTTCATTTTCCCAAGATCATCATGATCATTGGTTGGATAACAAAGAGATCCAAAAACATAAAAATATTGAACATTGGGTTTTCTTCCTCGTATCAGCTCATAAGGTGTCTTTTTATGCCTTGTATGAACAATTGATCGATTCTGAGTAAAACAAGCAGTAGCAATTGCTTCAGCCCATAAGAATTCAGGAACTTTGGAAAAAATGAGCATTGTACGAGCAGCCTCAACGAGTGTACGATTACGGCGTTCAACAACACCATTTTGTTAAGGAGTGCGAGCAATTGAAGTGCGATGATCAATTCCCAATGATGCATAAAATGTTCTCAGCTTGTCATTTTTGAATTCAGTTCCATTATCAATATGAATAGTAATGATTTGAGCCTTCAAATTCCTTTGAACTTTAGTTATAAAATCAATGATCGTATCTGGAACTTCATCTTTGGTTCAAAGAAAATATACCCAAGTGTATCGAGAATAATCATCAACAATCACAAGAATATACTTCTTTCCGTTTATGCTAGCAACACGCATAGGACCACAAAGATCCATATGAAGAAGCTCTAATTTGGATTCAGTACTAGGAACCAATTTTGATGGTAGAGAAGCTTTCTTGCTCTTTCCTTGTTCACAGGCTGAACACAAATGATCTTTATTGTACTTGAACTTTGGAAGCCCATCAACTAGGTCGTGTTTCATGAGTTGATTAATGGTACCAAAATTCAAATGAGATAAACGTCGGTGCCATAACCATGATTTTGTTGATGTAGCTCTAGACATTAAGCAAACTGGAGAATAAGCCGCCATTTTAGAAATCGAAATTGTATAAAGATTTGAATCACGAGATCTAGTAAGTAAATTATCTCCCTCTAAATTTCAAACATAACATGTGTTAGAGCGAAAAGCAACTTCCAAATCTCCATCGCAAAATTGTCCAACCAAAAATAAATTGTGACCAAGGCCTCCAACATAGTAAACATGACATATAGTCAAATTGCCTTGAACATAATCACCATATCCCGTGATTGCAGCAAAATGATCATTTCTGAAGCGGACTATTCCCATGAATTTTTCAACAAAATTTCTTAGCAGTTTAAGATCGCCAGTCATATGCTTCGAACATCCGCTATCAACAATCCATAAGACAAGTTGAATCACCTGCATCACATGAAACAGACACAGATGGCGATGAGGACAATTTGATTACCCATTTCTTAATGGTAACCGATGAGTTAGGGTTAGTTGAAACATGGTTTTTAGGTTTGTTCACATGCGATTTTGATTTTGGTGTCCAACTAAAACCTAGTTTGAATTCAAACCACTTTTGCCACATCCTACTGGTTGCTAACTTGAGAGTTAGGTAATTACTAAATGTTTGTTTTTGATGATAACCTGGTGAGTTTGAAGATTCACTAGAAGCCTTCTTTGTTGCATTTGGGGTTTTTGCAACACTTAATCTAGATTTCGCAACTATAGGTGTAGCTCCTACAGTCTTAGTATTAGTGTGCACAGGAGTGGTAAATAAGGCTCTTTTCACATTAGAATTCCTAGACAAAGCATAACGAGCAACACATTTTTCATGAGAATGCAAAAACACATCTTTTCCACAAGATACACAAACAAAGCAAGAACCATCGTTTACAACATTAACACGCATTGTGTTTTTCACACTTTCATTTGTTAAACAAACAGACGTGTTCATTGTTTCACACTTATTAGAATCTAAGCTAACATTACTTGACTTCTTTCGAGCAAAGGTAGATGAAATGTTATCCATAGTGTTCTTCAAGACATTAATCTTCATGTTAGTGTCCTTAGATAGTTGTCTTTTAACACTATTTAAACTCTCTACACCTGTGGAATTAGAAGCATGTTGGTTAGACTTAGGAGTGAAAGTTTGTGTTCTGGTGTCAGTTATCCGATACATTCCCCTAGAAATTTCATTTTCACAAGTTTTGGAGATTTGTTCAGTTTTAGATACAGTTTGTGAAGTGACTGGATTTAACAAATCTTTAACCTTAGTTACTTGAGGCATTGGTGTGACACATACTAGTTTGCCTAAGGTTTGAGATTTAGAAAACTTAGTATTCATGTCGTGCTCTTTTTCCAAAACTTGTATCTTTTCTTTAAGCCCAGAAACTACCATCAAAAGCTCTTGATTTTGTGCACGTACATCACCATAAGCATAAGTATTTTGATTATAGTTCTCAATTAATGAAGCAATTTCTTGTTGATGTTGGACACGTGATACTTTTATGGAATTAAAAAGATTTTGAAATTTAAGTTTAACTCTGTCCAATTCATGAGTTGAAGAATCAAGTTGTCCTTTTAGTAACATGTTTTTTTTCATCAACTCAGGCACTTTGGTTTTCCAAGGAACATCACAAGCCTTTTGTTCTTTTAGATTCTGATATTTCGTTTCGGTTTCAACAGCATGAGTTTCAGCTCTTTGAAAATCGTTTTCAAGAATTTTAATCCGTTGATTCATTGCAGCTTGTATTTCCTTGGATTCCAAAACGACTCTTTTATTCTCAGACACAAACAAGTTATTTCGTTGTTGTAATGAAGAAAGTAACACACAATTATGAACTTAACTTGTCAAGAATGCTTCCAAAAGTCGATCATTTTCTGATTGAAAAACTTGTTCATTTGGAGATTTTTCATTAACATGTTGTTCCATAGATTCAAACACACTTTTCATTTCCTGAACTTCCTTGATTAGTTCTTCCTGAATGTCAACTAATTTCTCATATAAATATTCAGACATCGGAATCACATCAGTTTTATAAAACTCTCTTAAGGTATTCTGAGAATCAAAAATCTATTGTCGTTTGGAGTTGTCTAAAAGAGTTTTATTAATTCTGGTTCTTAAGTCACAAATTGCCTCATGCATTTTATCAAACATTGTTAATAATTTGCTTTCAGTTGGCATTTTTAAATTAGATGATTCCGATGTGACTTATGGAGTCAAAGAGCTAATTTGAGAAGTAGAAGGAGTTAAAAAAATACATTTGTTCTGCAGTCATTTCTTGTTGAGGAACAAATGTGTCATATAAAGCATTTAACTTACCATAATCAATTTGAACCATTTTATTTCTCATTTTTAATCGACTTGTTTCAGCATCCTCTAAAGTTTGTTCCGAATCAGATGTTTGCACTTTCAGTTTTTCAGTACAAAGCATGTAACCATCATACATTTTTGGTTGTACCTCAATGGCTTTCTTGAGACGTTTAGGATTTTGATAACCCAACCTCATTTTGAGAAATTGATCATAAAACTTATTTGGTTTCTTTTCAAGCATATGAATTGTTTGAATTGATTGTCCCATTTTGTAAATAATTCTATCATGAGAACTCAGTTTCTCTTGAAGATCAAGAATATCATCAAGGTACCGATTCTATTTTTCTTAAAAATCTTGCTTTTTCAATTTCGTTTCATGTTGAATGATCAATTTTTCATTTTCAGCTTTTTAAAGTTCGTATTTTTCATCAAAAGATTATCAATTTGTTCATTTTCTTTTCGTATTTCACATTTTAACTCTTCACACGTGTCATTGTATGTAGGAAAAGGTACGGATTTTGTTTTAAACATTTTAACCCGATCCTTGTACGTCTCAAGCTCCTGTTGAAGCAACTTTTGTTTTTCCTTAAGTTCGTTATTTAGCCGTTTTTTAGTGTCAGCTCCATGTTGAACACTCGAAGCAAGCTCAAGTATCGCATTATTGCGATCAAGACTTCTTGAATGATGTGACGAAGTACTACCATTAGTAGCCTCATACGGACCATCAAATATGATACTAGAATAAATTTGATCATACATTGATGTGCTAGCAATGGTGTTACTAGTCACACAATTCATACTTTTCTGTTTACTTGATGAAGTTTGTACCTGACTCACAGCTTTCGCATTGTTAGATGACACATTCTCAGCATTAGTATCGGCTGGTTGAATTCGAGCCATCATCATAACAGCAGCAGTGAGCTCTTCTATTTCATCCTCATCATAAGTTGGATCAAGCATGAAGTCATTTTCAGAATTGCTGAGATTGCTTCCGGCTTCATCTTTCATAGCAAGCAACATTTGTTCTCTGAAATATTTTGCATCACGAACTCTCTGTTTTGGACAATCACGAGCAAAGTGTCCTCTTTCATTACAATTGTAGCATTGAACATTTTTCTTGTTAGCATTTGTCTCAGTACGAAGAACCCCTTCATGATTTCCATTAACACCATTTGACATTTGATTTTTGTTGAATCTCACAACATTTCAATTCCCATTTCCTCCTGATCCCACAATCCTGGTTTGAATATCAACTCTTCCATCTTGAATCACAGCTTGATTCCTTGTATTTGATGATGTACGAAGACGATTATATGTTGGATTAGAGAATCTCCGACTTATTGCTCGGGCTAAACAAATCATAGCATTTGTTAATCGTTCTTCTTGAGAATCTCCTTGTAACTCCTCTTAATAATCATCATCATTAGAAACCACGGATGAAGGATGATTAACATAATATTGTTGTGGTGAATGAGAAGAATTTACATGAGTCTGTGATGAAGAAGCATGTGACTGAGCTACAAGAGCTAAAGGATATTAAGACTTAGCAGCTTTCTTGGCTTTGGAAGCAATAACATATGGTTCAAATTGTACCAACGAATCATATTGCACATCATCACCATTTTGATTGTGACGAACAATGGTAACATACTTTTGCCATTCAATTGGTAAACAATTGAGAAACTTTGTGTTAATTGCCACTGAAATGGGACGAACATTGTTTCGATCCATAACATTCACCAGAGATGTTAATCGTTCATAAACAGACTCTAATGATTCCCCTTTTTTGGCAATAAACTTATCAAACTCATTCATAAGTCTTGAGTGACGAACATGACTTGAAACAACATAACCATACATCAGTCGTCGAATCCTTTCCCACATCTCCTTCGCATTTTTACAAGCATCCACATAATTGTAAATGTCATTTGGTATTGCCTGAAAAAGATAATTCATGACCTTTATGTCAACAGCATATTGTTTCTTATCTCCTCCAGTCATCCTAGAAATAGGTTCAGCTATTAGTCCAGCAACGGGATCTTGAATCATAGGTCTTTTATAAGGTCCTTTTTCAATAGATTTCCACATCCTCTCCCCTTCTTCAAGTTTATTTTCCAAGAAACGTTTGAATCTACTTTCCCATGGTATATAACTTCCTTTTTTAAGCATCGGAGGTCGGTCATTTACTCCCAATTCCGTTAAAGTTTGTTGGTTTGATGTCGACATGATGACTATATGCAAACTAGGATCGTTTGAAAGAGAAAGTCAAGTAATCGTGAAGTAATCAATCCCTAATATTGTGATACAAAACCACCTTTCGTACGAAACCAATGAGTACAAATACGAAAGCTTCTTACAAATACGCAACCACTTTTCGTACGAAACCAAAGTATACGAATACGAAACCACCTTACAAATACGCAACTATCTTTCGTACAAAACCAAAGTACAAATACGAAACCACCTTTCGTACGAAACCAATGTGTATAAATACGAAACCTTCTTACAAATACGCAACCACCTTTCGTACGAAACCAAAGTATACGAATACGAAACCACCTTACAAATACGCAACTATCTTTCGTAAGAAACCAAATTACAAATACGAAACCACCTTTCGTACGAAACCAAAACAAAGCTTTCGTACGAAACCTCAACTAGTTTCCATAACCTTTTAATCACAAAAACACCTTTCGTTCGAAACCATGCAGTTACCGAAAGCTTCAATATCCGTAACCTTAACAATGAACATGCGTAGAAACACTTTCGTAAATTCCTAAATCGTCCAACTTTCATAGAAACACAAATTTTGTATATCTCACGTGTACGAAACTAATAACAATTCTATTAGACTGATTTTTAGAAGTTTTAGCTTAAGAATATCGAAGTTATCTGCGTAAAATTTCTAAAATTCAATGATACGAAAGTTTTGCAGTTTTACGAAAGCTTCAAAAACAATGATACGAAAGCGTTTGAAACAAATTTAATCTACGAAAGCTACAAAAAATAATAATACAAAAGTATTTCCCCGCCAAAAACCGTTACCGAAACCTCTTTTCCTGGAATACAAAACCTCAAATCAAATACGATCGAAGAACACTCTAAACTCCATAATACCAAGCTTAATCCGTCAATCCAACAGTTACGAAAGCAAATTTCAAGCGATAAAAGATCAAAAACTACAAGAATCAACGAACTAATCCTTATGAAAGCTAGTATTCATCATACGAAACCATACGAAACCAAGAAATCAAGGCACGAAACTAAGAATAAGCTCGATTTGATCACGAAAACAAGCACTCAATCTTTTCTGGCGAATGATACCACTTGTTATATATCAAATATGCATAGAGATCATCATACGAAAGTGAAAGTGAAGGGAAAAGCTAGAGAGAGTTTTCATCATCATTTTCTAAGTTTTTCATTTCAAAGGGAAAATAGAAATGGGAGGGAAGGTGAATTGTTACAATACAAGACTTGTATTTATACCCTACACAATGAGGTATAAACACTTATTACTTTCACTATTTCTATTTTCCTATTTAGTCAAACTTGGTCAACATGACTTAAGTTTAGACTTTATTACTTTCTAAATAATATAAAAACTAAACAAAACTAATCCTAGACCAATTCATAATAATAAACACTTTTAACGTTCCTAACATAAATTAATAAAGAAAATTATGCTAGATCTTGCATATTTAAATATTAAATGTTAATATAGGATTAAAAGAGGAATTAAATTACTTGTTAATATTTGTTTCTTCTTTTAATGTGTTTATTTAGTAAAGTAAATTTTCTACTTGTATAAAAGATCTAATGATTTATTTTTGGAAATTAAATCTTCTATTTTTGGAAAATTAAATCTTTTATTTTTGTAACTAAATATTTTAATTTTGGAAAATAGATCTTTTAAATTTTGTTTGATTTGTTTCCTAAATTCCGGCTATAAGACCTACGCAATCGCTTTTGCGATGTATGTGGCGATCTAGGCATTTGATGAAAACCTAGTGAGGGCCTTATAGTTCTCCAATTGGGGAAGACTCTTTAGAGTTCTCGGATTTTACTTGTTACTCGCTTTGTTTAATGTCTTCTTTAATATTATGTTCCTATGTGCTTATTTATTTATATTTTTACATATCTACACGTCTAACCAAATAAAATACGGACTAATACTTAAAGTGAAACATGACATTAAATTGACCTTAATTTACACGCTTAATATCATGCTCCTCTTGTGACCTGCTATTTGTTTCGTGGAAAATTGTTTTTGTAAAATTAAGCAACCTAAAACTATGAAACATGTTTTTCATGAATTTAAAAACTGGACGCTATGGACACATGGGAAGTACGACTCATCCACTAGAACAATCTATAAGAGAAGTTTAAGGCGGAAGTGGTCAACACTCCTAAAGAATTCAGGTTTTTAATATGCTTCGCGCTGACCTGATTCTCCACTTCTTTGTGAGTTCGATTGGAGTTACCGTGAACCTTGATGATCACTACAGTGTCATTATTTAAAGGTTTTTAAAATTAGTGCTACAAAGTTGTTTGCATGCTTCTTTATACACGTTTTTATAACTTTATGTGTATACCCCTATGTGAAAATTTTAATTCTATGCCAGCCAACCAAGAACACGTGCATTTGGCTTGGCCTCTTTGGTCAGACCTTAGGGTTATTCCAACCCGTGGCGAATTTTGCTCAATGGTCAGACCTCTGGCGATTTTTGCACATTCTTGCTTGGTGGACTTAAATCGAGTATGCTTGGTCAGACCTTGGACCCGAGTCATATGATAAGACTAAACATTCTCATGACATTATTACTTGTTTACTAATGTCTTAAATAGTCTCATAAGTCTAAGAGTTGCATTTTAATGCAATTAACGCTCGACGCTTACTTCTTACCCTACTTGTTTACTCATTGGTCAGACCTTTGGTAATAAGCGGGAGGTCAAGTTGGATCTTAGTCTTAATTAGTAATTAATTTGGTAGTTAATTCTATTAAGAATTTAATTATAGAAAATACTAATTAATTTGAACTTTTTCTTAAATTGTAGATGACTACCTCAGTCGGAAACAATTCGGTATTCAGGAGTTTCTTTGAGAAACAAAAACTTACTGGACCTAACTTCATGGATTGGTACAGACAACTTCGGCTGGTCTTATACTCTTATCACTTGAAGATAAGGAACAATACCTGGAGCAACAAATTCCTGTAGCTCCTGTTACTACTGCACCTGATCAGCCAGTTTCTTATATTGCTCTTGCCACTCATAATGAGTGGGTCAAGAATCAGAAGGAAGTAGTTATGCTCATGTTATTGTCTATGGACCTAGAGATTCAAAGGAATCTAGCTCATCTTGGCGCCTACGACATGTTACAGGAGCTTAAAGCTATGTACTCTAAGCAAGCAAAACATGAACTTCTTCAAACTATAAGAGAATTTCATGCTTGCAAGCAGGAAGAAGGTCAATCCGTTAGCTCATATGTTCTTAAGATGAAGGGCTACATTGACAGATTGGAACGTCTTGGTCTCCCCGTCACTTTGAACCTTGGAGTAAGCCTAATCTTGGTTGGACTCTCTAAGGAATATGACAGCTTTGTGCAGAACTATAATATGCACAGCATGGGGAAGAATGTGAATGAATTACATGTTATGCTTAAGACACATGAAGAGACGTTACCAAAGAAAGTTTCTGCACCTGCGCTTCATGCTATAAGAGCAGGAATGGTCCAGAAACATAATAACAAGAAACCGTCTAAGGCTGTTAAGGGGGTTCAAGGGAAAGGAAAGGGTAAGATGGTCTATGCTCCTGAGTATAAACCTTCTTATGCTCCCAAACCTAAGAATCCTCCACCATCCAAGAAGTATAATCCTGCTAAGGACGCGATATGCCACCAATACGGTGATGTAGGTCATTGGAGAAGGAATTGTCCCGTTTATATCGCAGAAATGCTGAAAAATAAGAAGTTATCTCAAAGAGCTAGTACTTCAGCTATTTTCACCATAGAACTCTATACTTTTCCTAATAAATCTTAGGTTTATGACACGAGTTGTGGTACTCACATCTATAATACTACTCAGGGTCTGCGGGGAAGTAAAAAGCTAAATCCAAGATCTTTAAGTATGTACATGGGCAATGGTCAACGTGAAGCAGTTGAAGCTATTGGAAATTATCATTTATGTCTCCCTAGTGGATTAGTTATTGTTTTAAACAATTGTCATTATGCCCTTACTGTTACCAGAGGGATTATTTCGGTTTCTTGTTTGTATGACAATGGTTTTATTAACCGTTTTGATTTGAATAATGCAATTTTAGTTTCTAAGAATAATCTTGTTTATTTTAGTGCTATCTCAAGGGATGGTATTTATGAAATTGATTTGTCTACGTCTAATACAAACGATAGTTCTATGTATGCTGTTAGCAATACAAAAGCTAAGTTAAACTTAGACTCTTCTCCCTTGTGGCACTGTCGTCTTGGACACATTAGCAAGAAATGCATTGAGAAGTTGCTACATGATGGACTTCTCAATTCTATTGACATTGAGTCTCTAGGAAAGTGTCTTTCATGCATGTATGGAAAGATGGCAAGAAAACCCTATTCACATCAAGTGGAAAGGGCTAAAGATCTGCTTGGACTTATACACACTGATGTATGTGGCCCATTTAGAATTGTGTCAAGACAAGGAGCTAGCTACTTTGTCACTTTTACTGATGACTTTAGTCTGTATGGTTATGTTTACTTGCTGAAACATAAACATAAAGTGTTTGAGACATTTAAAGTGTTTCAAAAGGAAGTAGAAAACCAACTCGGGAAGACCATAAAATCACTACGTTCTGATCGTGGAGGTGAATATATGAGTCAAGACTTTTTAGATTATCTAAAAGAGCATGGGATTATTGCCCATCGAACTTCTCCTTACACGCCCCAAGATAATGGAGTGTCTGAGAGGAGAAATAGAACACTGCTAGACATGGTTCGCTTTATAATGAGTCAAACTACTCTTCCAAAGTCCTTTTGGGATTATGCCCTTGAGTCTGCTGCACGTATTCTCAACATGGTTCCAACTAACAAGGTTGAAAAGACACCATATGAAATATGGCATGGGCAAGCCCCTAAGCTGTCTTACTTAAAAGTCTGGGGTTATAAGGCACTTGTTAAGCGTGATACACTTAACAAACCTGACAAACGAGAACCCAGATCTATTAAGTGTATCTTCGTAGGATACCCAAAGGAAACAATGGGATATTCTTTCTACTACCCATCCGAGAACAAAGTCTTTGTTGCTCAGAATGTTGAGTTCTTTGAGAGTAATCTTATAGATCATGAAGCAAGTGGGAGTCTAGAAGATCTTGAAATAATTCAAGAAAAAGATACAAATCCTTCTTTAGACACTAGCTTGAATCATGAAGAGGATGATCAAGAAATTAATGAACCTCAAAGTGATATCATTCCCATTCAAAAGTCCTCTAGGACACGTCGTGCCCCAGATCGCATGTGCTTATACATCGATGCTGAAGAACACGAGTTGGGGAATCTTGGTGAACCCGCCAACTGTGAAGCTGCATTATTGGATCCTAAATCTAAAAAATGGCTAGCTACTATGAATATGGAAATGCAATCCATGAAAGACAACGATGTTTGGGAGCTTGTAGAACTTCCTCCTAATGTAAAAACCGTTGGTCATAAATGGCTCTTCAAGAAGAAGACCGACATGGATAGTGCTATACACACCTTTAAAGCTCGTCTCGTAGCAAAGTGCTTCACTCAAACCTACGGGGTTGATTATGAAGAAACCTTTTCTCCTGTTGCAAACATAAGAGCTATAAGGATTCTTATTGCCATAGCCGCGTACTATGACTATGAGATTTGGAAAATGGATGTCAAAATTGCCTTCCTCAATGGACATCTTTCTGAAGAAGTCTATATGACGCAACCTAAAGGTTTTGTTAATCCAAAATATCCTAACCATGTATGCAAGCTTAAGCGTTCTATTTATGGATTTAAGTAAGCATCTAGGCAATGGAATAAACGTTTTGATGATGAAATCAAGAAATTTGGTTTCACTCAGAATCAAGATGAGCCATGTGTATATCTGAAAGCTAGTGGAAGTTATGTCACTTTCCTAATCTTGTATTTCGATGACATATTAATCATGGGAAACAACATTTCAATGTTACAAGATGTAAAATCCTATCTTGGAAGATGTTTTGCCATGAAAGATTTAGGAGAAGCTGCATATATTCTTGGAATCAAGATCTACCGAGATAGATCTAAACGGTTAATTGGTTTATGTCAAAGTGCTTACATTGAGAAAATCTTAAAAATATATTTCAAGGAAAATTCCAAGCGAGGAACTATCCCAATGCAAGATAAGCTTAAATTGAGTAAGTCAGATGGTGCCTCGACACCAGCTGAAAAGCAGCGCATGAAGAATGTTCCATACGCTTCGGCTGTTGGATCAATCATGTATGCTGTGAGATCGTCCTGATGTTGCGTTCGCTCAGAACATAACAAGCCGATTTCAACAGAATCCTGGTAAACTTCACTGGATTACTGTTAAGATTATTCTTATGTATCTTCATAATACTAAGGATATGTTTCTGGTTTATGGAGGTGATATGTAATGAGAGCTCAGGGTTTCTTGCTATACTGATGCTAGATATCTGACGGATGTTGATGACTTAAAGTCTTAGACTGGATATGTGTGCGTTTTAAATGGAGGTTCTGTTGACTGGAAAAGCACAAAGCATAGTATTTCTGCAACTTCATCTACAGATGCTGAATATATCGATGCATTTAATGCATCGAAAGAGGCTGTATGGATTCGCAAATTCATTTCTGGGCTAGGTGTTGTTCCTACAATTGAAGAACCCATAACTATGTATTGTGATAATACTGGAGCTATAGCAATAGCAAATGATCATGGAGTCACTAAAGGTGCACGACATTTTCGCACAAAAGTTCACTATCTTCGAGAAACCATTGAAATGGGTGATGTCAAGATAGAAAAGATTGACACAGATGACAATCTAGCTGACCCTTTTACGAAGGCTTTAGCATTTCCTAAGCATTCTGAATTGACTAGGAAAATTGGTTTGATACCCACTAGTAGTCTCATGTAAATCTATGTTTAATTAGTATTTGGATAATTTGGAATTGTAAGACAGTTTTTTTATGAATAAAGATACTTGGAATTAATTGTTTTTCATTCATATAATATCTGTTATTCCATATTTGCATGTTTAATCCATAAATGATTTATCATTTTAAATATGTCCATTGTCGGTTAACAACATGGGAATATTGTTATGAAAGGCAAGTGTGAGTGTTGGTTATATTCTTTGAATATATGGATTGTTCCCGCCAAACTCATATGTATTCACAAAGGATGCATATTGGATACCCTAACTTTCGAACATTTACTTTTGGATCCTTGTCATGAGTAAGATGTCGAAAATGGTTTAATTAATTGTCCTTAGACTTGAGATGCCAGCAAGTTCTGTATGTGTGGATATCACTCTGTAATTATATGCCAAACACTATCCTGAAATAGGTAGTCATAAAAGCTGTTTTTCGGAGTGAATGTGAAGCAGCATCCACAACACTTGTAGTCCATAAAGTATTTGTTCCTCCACATTTAATATGTGCAGAATGATACCATTGGGCCCTCTCCAGATTTAATCAGATAAATGAATGGCCGTTCCCAAATGGTAATGCAAGATAATTCTTGATTACATTTGGTATATCTGAATTAATTCTATAACGAGAAACATAATGTTAAACTATATGGAATGAGTTAGGATCCATATGCATGGTTTGACGGTATCTAAAACAAAGGGATGATTATGAAGCAAGTTAATACATAACCATTGAAAGCTGAGATTTTTCTTGAAACTACTTATCTCAAGTATTTCTAATTTTAAAGGCAAGTACGAGTGTTGCTAGATGTTTCCATTGCCATTATAAATGCAGACTACTACACCAACTCCTAAGTGGGAGCTGTTGGAAAATGGTAGTCGATTTCGCGTTTACACGATTAGAAATATGTGAGCCTATTGGGGGCACACACGTTAATACACGAAGAGTATGATTACTTCACGAATAATATTTATTTAGTTGTTTAATTAATTACTTGTTTAATTAATTATATATATACTTTCTAAATATAAACCAAGGACCAAAACCGGACAAAACACAAACCCCGAGGTGGCCAAGTTTGGCCGACCTCTAGAAGGTTCTAGGTATGTGTTTATGGCCGGCTATAGGAGGGGGGAGAAGGAGAAAGGAAAGTGTTTTACTTGGTGACCAAGTTTTAGGGTTTTCTTAAAGCCTATATAAACAAACTCCTACAACACTTGTTCTCATTCATTCTCCTCAAAATCCCTTGTAAAAAATCGGTTCCCCTCCTCTCCCAAAACCCCACAATCGACCGAAACCCCTAAAACCATTTTAGGGTTTCGGTGATTTAACCAACCCCGAGCACAAACCGCGGTAGTTTTGTGCTTTCGGCGATTTACCCAAACCGCAGGTCATAAACCGCTGTTTAGGGTTTTTTTCCCTTTTGTTCTCGTTTGCTTGATTTCTCATGTTCGTGATTCAAGATACGCGTGTTGGTGTTTCATCCTTGGTGACGAATTAGGTTTCAAGAATTAGGGTTTCACATAAACCCTAATTAGGGTTTTGTTTTGGTTCGATTTAACAAGAAGAAACACAAGGGTGTGTTTGGTTTTTTGGATTACACAAGGTGTTTTGATCGTGAAGGTAAGACTAGCATCTTGCATACTTATTTGACGTGATTATGTGAGCAACCGTAGAGGCGTTTGATTTAGACGCTTTTAGTATTCAAGAATAATCGCAAAAGGTACGCTTTCTATTTATATACGCGTTAACCTAATTGCCTTAACTAGATCCATTTCGCTGCGTACTCATAGCTAATGGTTACCTAGATTATTAAAACCTAACAACCAAAACAAAGGCAAATGCCATCCAAGACATATACATATCTTGGATGTTTATGTCATATGCTTAACTGATGAAATTGTGATTTAACTCATGAACATTATGATCTTTTTTAATCAAGGTTGCAAAAAGCACGAATTGTTAGCCGGGCGGTCGACCTCCCTGTAGCTTGTAATCGGTCTAGGCGGAGTTAATCGGTGATTAATCGGATTACCATTTTTGGCATGTTTTCAGTATTTTCGGCGAGTTTTGTGTATTTTCAGCAAGATTTTCCTTAATAACCAATTTATAATAGATATAAACAACTACGATAAGTGATTAAAACATGTTTACGGTGAGTTTTGTGTATTTTAAGCAAGATTTGCATGTTTCCAGGAAGTTTGACCACCACTGACAGTCTTTGACCGCCGTGAACCATGGTTGACTAATTGTTTGACCGATTAATTGTTAGCTGGGATGTCGACCTCCCTGTAGCGCCTAGGCGACGATTAATCGGCTTGTAGGCCTTGTTTTGCAACACTGTTTTTAATATAAAACTGGTGAATTGATGAACGTTATATTTTTTTAGAAAACTGATAAACATTAGGATTTTTTTTAGAAAACTGATGAACATTATATCACATGAGATATTACTCTTAAGTGACTAAGAACGACAATTTAAATACTCTTCATATTTCTTACAATGTTATATCACGAGAGATAAATAAGTGTCATTTACAAATAATAAAAATAAAGCAAATTAAGAAAATAGAAACTTAACGTAGTCTTGAAATCAAACAAGTTTCTGCTCATAGAGTCTATGTAACTTCAATGTCGCATTGCGCAAGCATCATATTAGTACATATTTTTGTATAATAATACTCATTTTGTTGTTATATTTCAATATTATTTTGTTACAATTTTTTGTATAACATTTATTTTATTATTTTCATTCTTAAATGATGGACTTTGTGATTTTAAGAATAAAATAGATAACATTGTGATAACACAAAAAGAAAAAAAGAATTAAAAAGAAAAACTGAAGACCAACGTGTTTTTTATAAAAGAATCTAATAAATATTGTGATAAAAAAAACTTACGAACATTGTATAAGAGAATAAATAGGCGCAAACCCGGTTTGTGAGCTTTGGATCCATTAGGGTTTCATTATGTAATCTCGTATATATTGTGATCAATAATAAATTATCACCTACGGGGTTTTCAATGTCTAACATGGTATCAGAGACCAAACCCTAACCTCTCAATTATCAAATATTGATCCTAAAAACAACCCTAAAACCCATTTTTTCCATCGACTTTTACTTGTTCCAGATTCAGAATTGAATCTGTTGTACCTTAATACCCACTCTAAACAAGTTCGTCCCTTAACTCCCAAGCCTTAACACTTCTAAAAATTTGCTGGTGCGTTGAAAGACCTTGAAGAGGATTTCATGGGTGGTGCTCCGATTGTTAAATCAGATCCAGATCCTGTTGTCTCATTCCGTGAAACCGTTCTCGAGAAATCTTGTCACGTTGTGATGAGTAAGTTCCCGAACAAGCACAACCGACGAGGGGAGAATTGGTCCACGTGATGACCTAAAAGTTCGCAGTAAAGTTTTATCTAAAGAGTTTGGATGGGATAAGGATTTCTTAGGTGTTTCAGGCCTGAAACTACTGGTCTGAGTATGGATAGCCGAATATGGTTGTAAAATTAAGGACTCAGTACTTGAGTGAAATCTATAGTTTTTATTTAAAAAAAGTTAAGTGGTTTTGTTATTTGTTTACTCTTTGTTAAAGTCGATCGTTGGTATTTTTTGTTATCAGTCGACTTGTCGATCGTTGGTCCCAGCCGGCTAAATTCGATCATTAGTGTTGTTTTGTTACCAGTCGACTAAATCCAATCGTTGATACCAATCGACAAGATTCGATCATTGGTACTGCTTTGTTATTAGTCGACTCAAGCTATGCTTTTATTACGTTAATGTTTTTTTTTGTTTTCTTTCCTAGGTTACTACTCCAGGCCGAGCTTTCGTGATTTTGCCGCTCGGGCTGCGAGGGAGTATTAGAGAATAAATAGGCCCAAACCCGAGTTTTGGGCTTAGGGCCATTAGGGTTTCATTATGTAATCTCCAATATATTATGGTCAATAAGAAATCGTAACCTACGGGGTTTTCAATGTCTAACACATTGTGATTACAATAAAACATGTGGAGGTTAGTAGTTAGTAACATCCCATCTCTATAATTCAAGAGAATCTCTGCGCATATTTTATTCTGAAATATTGCGTAGGATGGTATTAAAATGATAGTTGTATTTTGTTTCGTTAATATACATGTTATTGCTGAATTTTTAAATTTTGGTTAGTTTTTGTTTAGGTTTGTTAAGGTTATGTCCTTATATTTGAATTTGTGTTTTTAGATATTTATTGTTATTGTCATCGTCGGCATCCTCTGCATGGCCAAACCGAGAGTTTTCACAAAGCAAACCTTTTGCAATACAAGTAACTATTTTAGCTTTTTTGCAACATATCTATTGTATTTTTTTATATACGAGGCGTTCAGACTCGTGCGTTGCACCGGGCTTGAATCTAATTGTTTATTGCGTAATGTTTATGCGAACTATATACACCTAGAGGTAGAATGCAATAAAAGTGCTAGTCCATATTACACTTTATTTGTTTTGTACTCTGAGATAACATCATTTTTGTAATGAATCCAAAGTATCTAACAAAGTATAAGAATATACCTTTTATTCATTTTATCATCAAGTACTTAGCTAATTAGAATTTACCAAACAATTTGAACAACTTTCATCTGACTATCACAATGTCTAGCAACTTACATCCAAACAGTATCTTATGCAGCCCCTTTTGTTTTATTCCGAACTCACTTATTGACTTCAGAAATCACATCTCTAAATAGCTCTACTACAAAATCAACTTGATGTGTGTTTTACAAGCTTTAAATTTATAATACTAGAAATACCGGTTAATTGACTAAAAACTTAACATTTGGGCAAGTATACCCTATTCGAGTGTCATATAGTATTAGGTAAGTCTAGGTCAAACCATGGGATTTGTAGCAATTCACATAATGTTTATCAAGTAACAAAGCTAAATGATTGTCACGGATCAAATAGCTAAAATGTGTGTAAAGCAAACAAGGAACAAGGAGTGATTCACATAACATAATAGATGGGGATAAAGCAAGACTTTATATAAACAAAGCATACAAGTCATATATGACGGGTAATCATAATTACAAGTATATCTACCAATGATAACATAGAATCTTTTCGGCCAATATACTACATCATCACTAGTGCATTAGGAATGGTTCATATCAAATATGCATATATATGAATTTCTCCCAACCTGATTGGTCAACATAAGGAAGGGTCTTAAACATAATTTTACTTGGGTTGTTTATTAATTTACCACATAATTCTCACAAGTATGATATTGATTCGCGACTCAAAATCAACCATTACAACTAACTCTTTCGACCTATAATAGTTGCAACAATCAAATCACTGGATTAACAATGATCAGTAAAGATAATCGAATTATAAATCCATAGATTTATTTATATTATATATCTATTTAGTAATATATATATATATATATCTATTATATTATATATATCATATATATTCATAGTCATAGCAAAATCATCCAAAATATTTCATAAATATGTTTACATATGAAGATCAAGTAACATACAATATTTCGACTACAACAACCACCAACCCAAAACTAACAATTTCATGATCAACCAACAACTAATTGCTACTGAGATAACCCGGAATATACCAAGTAATTTATGGAAATCCACAACATATCACCAAATGGATTGTTTGGTAACAAGGTTTATTCTGATGATCTTAAGATAATTTGGCGTGAATCCTCCAAGAATCAAAGTGATAAGTGTTTGTTATGGAAATAGATGATATGTGGTCTAGATATGGTATTAGATTTTTAGAAATTCATGGTGGAGAGTGGTGGTTCGCGGTGGTAGCATGGTGGTGAGAAGGGGTGTTTGGATCATTGGATCCTAAGATCCTCACCACTCCTTCCTCCTCTCCCTTTTATTTTAGAGAGTGTGTGTGTGTGTGTGTGTGTTATATGTGATGGATGATTCATTCTAAGCACATATAGAGGTATTTATAGGGTAAAAATCACTTGGGGACCAAGTTGGGGTTGTATCTGGACGTTTTTGGGGCCAACTTCATGATAATGCTGATCAGACAGAAAGTGCACCGCACTTTGGGTAAAACAGGCATACTTCTCGTTGTTTTCAGTTTGTGGCTTTTTTTATAAGTTGTAGATAATTGAATTCTCTTCGCGTGGCCTCTTGAACCAACTAAAACGGAGTTCTTATGACCGAGTTATGGCCAAAACAATGAACAGGTGTCGGGAAGCATTCAACTTGAGTTCTTTCTTCGTTTAAGCTTTAATTCTTTGTGTATTCTTCCGTTTTCTTCCACGACACGTACTTAGAACCTACAATAGCAAATATACTCGATTAAGTACCAAAAGTTCTTATTATTAACCAATTTATATGCATAAAAGCACAGATAACGCATATAGTAATATGTATAAATTGAGCGTTATCAAATCCTCCCACACTTAAACTTTGCTTGCCCTCAAGCAAATCTAAGAAAAATAAATTTTATCAACAAGGTCCTAAGTGACAAGACAAGAAAAATTTTAAATTTCGATATTTTTTGATTTTTTTATTATTATTGTTTTATCTGAAAAAATTTATTGAGTGTGAAAAATCAAAAATATTTTTGGTTTTTTTAATAAATAAGTGCAAAAGGCGCAAGCACCCCCCCCCCCCATACTTAATGGTTTGCTTGCTCTCAATCAAAATAAAGCAAAGAAATAAGCTTTACAAAATAAACATAGAATTCTATAAAAAAATTTGGATTTTTAATATGTGATAACAGAGATGTTTGACAATACCCAATGATTCTCAAGCTGTAATTACATGACTAAGCACCTCACGAATAAAAAAAAGTATAATTTACTCAAACACTCGTATGTGATGTAATACAGGGTAAAAGGGAAATCACACTCAATTGCTCAGACATGATTAATTAAGTTACCATAGGCTTGTACAAGAAACAAAACTGCACCGACATGGTGTAAGCACCAGGTATAAATATCAAAAGAGGATTTTTATTCGGGTTAGGCTAAGGAATAATAAGGGTATGGATAAGGTATGGGAAATATATACTGGAGTTGGTTAGGTATGGGTAATTTATTCTGGAATGGTTTTAGATATATATACAATGTCGCAAGGTCAAGAAACCTATGTTGCTAGTTACGACATACCACAAACCCGTGAGGTCATCGAACAAACCTCAAACTCGTACCAATGATATAACAAAATGCTTCACATCAGCTTTTATTCATACTTCACTTTTTTCTCGATTTTTTTTAACTCACCACTCACATTCAAACAACTAACAGTTCCCTCACACTTAATATAAGCGTACACCACAAAAAATAAGAAACACGAAGTTTGCAACATTCGACTTCATTGAAATGGTACAACCCTCATAACAAGGCGCGAACAAATTGTAAGCAAAAACCATCCAGTCATACCAAGCAACTAGAAACCAACCATTACGACTTTCAATAAGGGGTTAAGGTCAGGCTAAAAGGTTATATATTGTTTTGTTATTTTTTATTGGATGTAAGAAATAAAGAGATTGGCTCTGCAAGTTAAACTAGGGGTAACTAGCACTAAAGATGAGTGCTAACATAAGGGTTTTATTTGGGTGGTTAGCTGATCAGTGTAATCAGCTAAAAAAAATAATTAAATGGAATGGCCATTTGGGTTAAATCTTAAGTTACCTCTTTATCACGTAAAAATACCTTTATCACGCGAACGTGATCTCACTGCCTTCTCGTAATGATTTATCGACTATTCGGATGTGAATTCTTACGAGGAATGACAAGTTTGGTTGGTTTCTATTCGGATTCAATCCAATCTCAAAGGCGTTCTTGAGGGTGTATACTATGGTTTGTGGTGGTATATGTGGAACTTTCGCAACAAGCTTCTGTTTGATAAGAAGATCCCTGAAAAGGCGCTGATATTTGATAATTTAGTTTCTAGTTCTTTTTATTGGTGTAAATTCAGATGTAAAGCGTCATTCAAGTGGGACGATTGGCTTAAGAACCCTTATATTGTTCTTGTTTGATCTAGCTCCTTGCTAGTGTTTTAATAAATCGCCGTTCAAAAAAAAAAATAAAAAAAAATAAAAAATACACAAACACCTCATAAACAAAGAAATTAAGCATTAAAGATGTATGCTAATAATAATAGGCTCAAAATCCTCACATATTTACTGGAATGGTTATGAATGCGCAAGTAATGTCATCGATCTCGAGTCGGATCTGCTCTATCAATCGGGACACATCTCTGATTCAAAAACTTTATATATTAACTACGTTTTATTCTAATATATTAACCTAAGTGACAAAAAAATTTTAAATATAAGAATATATTTTTTGATTACTGAGGGCGAATAAATGTTACAAATTTATAATGAGTCTGAATTTTTCTATTTTTTTTCTCCACACTTAGTGACATTATGCGTAATATGAAACAATTAAAAGTTAGGACAAAGCGGGAAATTAAACTATAAGAGAAACGGACTTGTCCGGGTCTCTTAATGTGCTCAGTTGAACTCAGAAAGATCGGCGGAAAACATAACGCGTCATGTGTAATCTTACACATGTTATATAATTAATCAAAATATATCGGCCCCAAATATAATAGTATCAGAAATCCAGCTCAATTATTTATTTAATCTGCAAATAAACACAACTACAAAAACCGTAAAATACAAAAGCGCACTTTCGTAGGCAACACGGTTGTATGTAGCATATGCAACAAGCCTTTAAACCCATCGGTTGTCCGAGTGAACGAGTTATAGTCTCGTGAGGGTTTTCAGCGAACACACCTACAAAGTTCAAAAACATATTTTTTATATTATTTTTCCATTTTTAATTATATATATTTTAGTAAAACAAGCACACCAAAACATTACTAGTAATCAAACATTCATAACATACCAAAGCAAAAATAATTTTTTTTTTTTGGATTTTTAGTTTTAGGACACACACATATCAAGCAATAATAATTATTTAAGATACGAAAACTTATAACTAAAGAAAATCACATATAGAGATTAAAACAAATATTTTTGGATTTTTAAATTTTTTTTAGCAGACACAAATCAAACACACAATAATTATGTAACGTAAAAATTTTTATTATTAGTAATTTTTATTTTATTTATAATTATTATCATTATTATTATTATTATTATTATTTTACATACCAGAAGTGTGTCGCACTTAAAAGAAAGTGTGGCGTACATCGCATTTATTATTTTTATCATTTTTCATAAATTTAAACTAGGCTCGCGGCAAAAATGGTACAGAAGTGCACCGCACAACAATGTATGTGCGGTGGTTTTTATTATGACATAAAATGTTATTAGATTTTTATTTTATTATTTTTTTTCGTTTTTCACATGTTATTAGTTAACAACTGATATAATCACATAACACATACATAGACAAACACAAAAACAATAAGTGCCAAAGAAAATAATTAGAAAAACTCTTTTTTAGATTTTATAGATTTTAACCCCCCCCCTTTTTATCATATATATGAACATGACTCAAAACAAATATGCAACGCACATACACGAACAAACGCAAACATGAGCACAAAGACACAAACACACAAGCATAACTAAAAAATAGATAAGAAAAATTCTTTAGGTTTTATACCCTCTTTTTAACATAAACACGCAAAGAGCACACGTAAATAAGCAAACAAATAAACCCACAATCAAACAATTCAAAAAATGCAAACAAACAAGTAAGAATACTAATATAAGTTTGAGAACAATCTATATGATAATGACACAAATTAGTTTTTTATCCAGAACCAGAAGTGCGGCGCACAAGGAAACTTGTGCGACGTACTTGCAGCAAAGTTTTTCAAAATTTAATTTTTATGACTTTTATAAAACACTTAACAAAACAAACTAATCATGTATAATGCTACACAAAAGACTAGCAGACACTACTAAACATAATGCCAATGCAATAACAAACAATTTTAAAATATTTTTATACATTACATATTATTATTATGATTTTTATTAAGACACACATGGACTAATATGCAAGCAAAGATAAAAGCAAACAAAAACACTTAACAAGTATTCACATAACATAAAAAGAAAATGCATATGATTTATTTTTATACAAAATCGATTTTTTTTAATGTTGAGAAAACACGAAACAATTAGGGAGAAGTGCGACGTAATGAGTTTTGACAACAATTTTTAGAGTTTTAATAGATGCACCTAAGAAAAACTGAAATCTAATCAAAAGCATGATTTATTATATAAACAGGAACATGCCAGAATTCAAAATAAGCAAACATTAAAATCTTTTTGGTTTTATTATTATTTGAATGAGAAACTAAATATTTACAAATTTACAAGGCGTATAATCATATAAAACATGATTTCAAATGATCACATACCTGAGACTAGCAATTTAGGGATTTTGTTTGGGTTTTGGTTTTGAAATCATATTCTCTTTGTGAAAATTTACAGAAAGTGCGGCGTACTTCTTGTAAGTGCGGCGTACCTTCTGGGTTTTCAGGAAAACCGGCGCAGAAACGATATGTGCAGCATACATCCTGAAGAAAAATGATTTTTTTGTTCAGTTTTCCAGAAAACAGTACGGCGAGTTTTTAAATTTTGGTTTGAATTTAATCAGTCACGAGATGGACAAGGTCACAATCAAGTACGGCTATTTTGGGGTGAAACCGGCGTACTTCGAGTGTAAACCTGCAAAATATCAAACGGCAACAGAGGAAGTACGACGCACTTCATGAGAAGTGCGGCGCACTTGCAGCAACAGTAGACAGATTTTTCGAGATTTCAAGGGATTTAGAACATGAAACACACGTAAGATGCACAAGAACAAGCAAACAATCTGCAAACAACTAAACAAATCCCCGGCAACGGCGCCAAAATCTTAATGTATGTTTTACAAGCTTTAAATTTATAATACTAGAAATACTGTTTAATTGACTAAAAACACAACATTCGGGCAAGTATACCCTATTCGAGTGTAATATAGTATTAGGTAAGTCCAGGTCGATCCACGAGATTTGTAGCAATTCACAGAATGTTTATCAAGTAACAAAGCTAAATGATTGTCACAGATCAAATAGCTAAAACGTGTGTAAAGGAAACAAGGAACAAAGAGTGATTCACATAACATAATAGATGGGGATAAAGCAAGACTTTATATAAACAAAGTAAACATGTCATATATGACGGGTAATCATAATAACAAGTATATCTACCAATGATAACAAAGAATCCTTTCGGCCAATATACTACATCATCACTAGTGCATTAGGAATGGTTTATATCAAATATGCAGATATATGAATTCCTCCCAACCCGGCTGTCAACATAAGGAAGGGTCTTAAACATAATTTTACTTAGGTTGTCTATCAATTTACCACACAATTCTCACAAGTATGATATTGATTCGCGACTCAAAATCAACCATTACAACTAACTCTTTCGACCTATAATAGTTGCAACAATCAATCAAAGGATAAACAATGATCCAAGTAAAGATAACATCGAATTCATAAACATATATATAATCATAAGTCATAGCAAAATTATCCAAATATCATATAATGTTTCACATATGAGATCAAAGTAACAATACCAATATTTGGACTACAACAACCACCAACCTAAAACTAACAATTCCATGATCAACCAACAACCAATTGCTACTGAGATAACCCGGAATATACCAAGTAACTTCTGGAAATCCACAACATATCACCAAATGGAGTGTTTGGTAACAAGGTTTATTGTGATGATCTTAAGAGAATTTGGCGTGAATCCTCCAAGAATCAAAGTGATAAGTGTTTGTTATGGAAATAGATGATATGTGGTCTATATATGGTGTTAGATTTCTAAAATTCGTGAAGGAGAGTGGTGGTTCGCGGTGGTAGCATGGTGGTGAGAAGGGGTGTCTGGATCATTGGATCCTAAGATCCTCACCACTCCTTTCTCCTCTCCCAATTGATTTAGAGAGTGTGTGTGTGTTATATGTGATGGATGATTCGTTCTAAGCACATATAGGGGGTATTTATAGGGTAAAAATTACTTGGGGACCAAGTTGGGGTTGTATATGGACCCTTTTGGGGCTAAATTCATGATAATGCTGATTTTTTTTTATTTTTGTTTTTTTTTTATCTTGAGACAAAAACGTAACCCCACGCACTTTAGGTAAAAGGCTGGTACTTCTGGTTGTTTTCTGTTTGTGGTTTTTTTCTCTAAGGTGTATAAATGAATTCTCTTCGCGTGGCCACTTGAACCAACTAAAACGGAGTTCGTGTGACCGAGTTATGGCCAAAACAATGAACAGGTGTCGAGAAGCATTCAACTTGAGTTCTTTCTTCGTTTAAGCTTTAATTCTTCGTGTACTCTTTTGTTTTCTTCCACGACACGTACTTAGAACCTACAATAGCAAATATATTCGATTAAGTACCAAAAGTTCTTATTATTAACCAATTTATATGCATAAAAGCACAGATAACACATAAAGAAATATGTATAATTTGAGCGTTCTCACAACTCATCTTTCCATGATTGTCCCTAAGGTCTCGCCCGTCTCCGTTCAAGCACCAACTGAGTCATCCTATTCTTTCAACCATCAGCTGGCAGAGGGTTGCATCTACCCGGACCTTGGCAAACGGCCTGATGCAGCCACCGTTTATATACGCCTTTGTTCTTAGAATGGGTGGTAGAAAGAATACTCTTATCACTTTGGGTGGGGCATCAGAATGTAAGGCTTATGTGTGGCTAAACCCATAAAATCCGACAAACCGTAACGACCATTTATGTAATTAACTCATGAAATTATAATAAAAAGGGTATAATAGTTATTTTATAATAAAATAATATTTATCATGTGTTTTGTGTTTTAGAATATATGTACATAAAATAATTATCTAGATATATATGACAATTTTAAAGTTTAGAAAAGATATATATGCAATTTGATGTTTGGATTCGTTATACATATGCAATTTCAGTTGCAAGGTTATATATGCAACTCACCCTAGAAAATTAAAAAAAACAAATTCATGTAATCCAACTTGGATTATAGTGATTACTAATATCTTATGTACGTCGTCAAGTATTAACTTTGAAGCATTAATGAAAAGTATTCATCTAAATACTAATTAGAAAAAATTACACGTTTCATCTATGTTGTAACATCCGGCAATTTTCAGAATTTTAAATAACTATTTTACCCTTTGACCTTTTTGGGTCCGACTTGACTTTTTGACTTATGACATTTTATTGTCTCATAAAAGCAATTACCAAGTGACCGGTAAAATTTTCAGAACATATTTGAAATAATAAATCATATTTATTATCACATCTCTCATGTGCAAGTTATTTTTAACTTATTAAACTTGAAAACGAAAAGATATATGTTATTTTAAAGTCAATTTACAAAAACGACCCGCTAGATCACGTTTTCACGACTAGGACTTTAAAGCAATTTGATGTAAAATGACATTCCGGACAACTTTTCAGTTTTGTCTGAGACTTGAAAACAAACAAGAAAGGGCTAAAACAGCCTCGCAAAATTTTTATAAACAAAAACAACGCGTATAGGCTTGAAAATAATTAAATTATATTTAATTATCACTTTTTATTAAATAAAAATATTTAATAAATTTTTATCATTTTATTCAGTAAAGTTTGTTAAAAACGCAAATATTCAAGTAAAAGATCACTTTACGGACAAAGTTTATCAGTAATATACAAAATAAATAATAAACGTTTTAAATAAATTTTATAAAACGTTTACGAAAATTAGTCGAGTGAATATTCTTTTTTAGAGGAAAATGATTTGGAAAACAATGGCGCAAGTTTCGTGACTCGAATCATCCGTTATGTCGCTCAAACGAGTCCCGAACCACTATTTTACAAAATGATACTCAAAAGTTACACCTTTGGTCCCTGTGGTAATATTTACAAAATTCACCCCATATTGTTTAACACTTGTCATTTAATTTTAAAGTTTCATTATAAATAAGATTTTTATATAACTTTACCATTCATTTATCTACAAAACACACACACTTATACATATGTTTCTCCCTCCTTCTCCCAAATTTTCCAGCGACCTCCCCCGCCGGCCGGATTCCGGCCAACCCACCGCCGCCGGCCATATTTTTCCGGCCAAACTCCGGCGAACCTAAAGTTTATAAAAGATAGATCCATCCCCGATCTACCACCCCACGCTCCTCCACGCGCTGTCGTTGTCACCACCACCGAGCACCACCCTCCTCGAGCCATCCCGCTGCCACACCGCCATGGCAGCCGACGTTGCTGTCATCACCAAGCCACCATACCATCATTCATCTCCATCATGGCCACAACATCACCGCCGCCTTCGTCTCCTCCATCTCACACCAAACCATCATCACCTCGTCGCCCCACCACTGCCTCCGCAGCCACCATCACCACCGCGGCTACTACCACAGCCGCCGTACCATTTCCACTCCACCCTTTCATTCTTCCTTGGATAATTACACCTCTTGTAAAGAATGTATAACTAAACAAGGGTGTTTGTTTCGCCACCGAAAACACCACCGGTTGTGGTGTTCGGTTTGGGTTGGCTGCCACCACAGCCGTACCCTAAGGGTGTTGGGCTTGTGGCCATCATGTTCTTCTCAGATGTCCCGTGTTACTTGTTTATTCGTTTTGTTACCCGACCAAGTTGCACGCCGAATCGGGGTGTTTGTTTGCTTCGTTTTATGACCCACAAGGGTTGTTTGGTTCTGCGTATACAACACCCGAAAGAGGTGTGTTTGTTTCTGGGTTAGTCGCCACTACGGATGGCAAAAGCACCCGAAACTGATGGGGAAAACCGAAACCCGAACCGGTTGGGTCGGGTTCGGGGGCGGGTTGGCGGGTTCGGATGCGGGTACGGGTATTGATAAAAGAATTTAGCCGGGTACGGGTTCGGTGACGGGTTTTGATAATACCCGCCCCGATTACCCGTACCCGTATCCGTTTACCCGAATTCGTACCCGCTTTATTGTTATTATAATTAATTAAAAGTAAATATATTATTACATATAAATTTTCTTCCATGTATTTTTTAAATAACTTTTTCTATATGTAAAAACACATTTGAATTACATAAATTATTCGAAATCGCTAAATTCGCTAAAACGTATTTGTTTTCTTTAACTTTTTAAACAATTTGAATATCGAAGGGTGTTTTTGCTTTATTTTTCGATGATTTAGTGTGACTTAATCTGAATACCCGTCATTTTTCTATAAAAATATTCATTGAGATACCCATATACCGCGGGAAACCCGAAAAACCGTTGGATAATATTTAACGGGTACCCTACTGGTAAGTACGGATGTGGATATTATAAACGGGTGCGGGTACGGGTACACTAAAACCCGACCCGAACCCGACCCGTTGCCATCCCTAGTCGCCACCAGGGTGCGTTTGGTTTTGTTAATGACCCATGGGGTGCATTTGGATCTGGTTATAACGCCAAACGAAGGCATTTGGGTTAACGTGAAACAACTAAAGGGGTGTTTGGATAGCAGAAAATACCAAACAAGGGCGTTTGGTTTAACAGTTAACACCAAACGGGGGTGTTTGGTGAGCAGGAAGTGCATAAAGGTGTGTTTGGGTGAGCAGGAAGTGCATAAGGGTGTGTTTGGGTGAGCAGGAAGTGCATAAGGGTGTGTTTAGGTGAGCAGATTACCATAAAGGGGTGTTGGGTCAGCAGTTTAACAAATAAGGGTGTGTTTGGGATTATACAAATCGGCTAATACATTTAACATAAGGTTTGATAAATATTAAAACCGGATATATATTGGTGGTTTAAAATGGTTAAATAAATATGATATTTATTACTTTGTTTAGTTATAAATATATAAAAATATATATTTAAAACACGTAGATATTTTGCAACACGCGGTTTGTTGAAAAGTGGAAAAACATTAGGTTTTATAAATATGGGAAAACGTTATATAACCGGGAAGGTCATGACGAAATTTATATAAATTGTTATATTTAGTAATGTTTTACTAAAGCCTCTATTATTTTAGAAACCTATAAAAGGGACTAAGTTATATTTTAAAGATATAAAAATTTGTATTATACAATAACCGGATAAACGAACGAAAACTATACTATTACAATGAGATAACTATTTTAAACACTACCCGTCGATGAAGCGAAATATAAATTTATAAAATATTATTTTATATTTTATAATTGTCAGCTAGAAGATAACATAATAATTGTTGTAAAATCTTTATAAACATCGTTTAACTTAATTGGTAATCTTAAAACGTACGATTACGTTTATACCAGAACTTTTTATTTAATTAAGTGGTGATTTCAGAAAACGGGCCAAACTAATTGGTTTAATTATTTACTCACACTTATTATATAATACTTGCAAAGTATTATATACTTCATATTAATCTTTGGATTGTTTATCTTTGTTATATAATTCACGGTATAAGTTATATACGGGTTTTTTTCATATGCAATATATACAGAATATATTACATACTTTGCGTTCACTTTTCAATTTATTTATTTAACCAACCACCAAACTATTACAACTTGGAAATCTAAATCTTTATCAACGTGTCGCGTTGATGTAACCATTCATCGGGAAATCCAAATACATTAACCTAGGCTAGTGGGACTTAGCCGTTAAGATAAACTGCATCTTCTGGGTCGAGCCGTTCCGGTTTCCGTTTGTGCTGTGCATATTAGATGTCTATCTGTCAATCGTTCTTCATCATCAATGTGAGTTTAAAGCCCCTCTTTCACTTGTTTTACATTACTTTATAAATCTCGGGGGAGAATACATGCTCATCACAACTTTTTTACATACTTGTTTACATACTCATGTTTATACTCAATTACAAAATCGGTTACTTGATTTATATCACACCCTTTCTACTTATGGATTTAAGTATTTAAAGCTGTTTACAAACACAATGGTTATTTCTTCATTGGACACAAGTATTTTCGGTTATCATCTCCTGTTTACGTGTTGCCTAAGTGGCAATTAGACAACTCAATGCCCGAATTATCATGAACTGTCAATTTCTTGACCGGAGGACCGGTTGAGGGAGCGCGAATGTTATAAATAGATCTATTGGGACTAATTATTCCTATCCGAGTGAATAGCTCTCACTGGTGTCACGGAGTGAACCAACGGATATATACCATGTCGAATCACATTGGGTGTCTTGGTCAGACACCGGTAGGGCATAATACAATTGGCATATTATATGCTACACAAATTAGCTTCAGTGTCATGAGCTTAGCGCAATAGTAGATACATTTTATGTGATACTGTATCTGTTATAGTAGTCATACATTTTGAAAATCTTGTGGTCCACACTACTTTGTTGAACACTACTGATTACTATACATTTTATGATACTGTAGGGAGACAGTAGTCTCTAAACGTTTTACATGCTACTGGGTTGATACAGTGGGGAAATTCACTCATTTGATTTCACGTTTATATTTAAACAAACCTATGAACTCACCAACTTTATGTTGACATTTTTAAGCATTTTTTCTCAGGTGAATTAGTGCTTAGATTATATGATGTGCATTGGAGTCTAAATTGACAAGATTTCATTCATGGATTTCTACTTACATACAAATGATCAAATCTCGTTGTATTGTTTTTAAGCCTTTTGTGGTGATGCAATTATGGGACAAATGTTATATCAATTTTAAAAAAATCAACGAGATTACTTTTCAAACGACACACTTAGAGGCCGTTCTCTTGTATCTAGCGCTGTGTATTATGAAGTAACGCCCTCGGACACATTTCCGCTGTGACACATTTTTGGGGGTGTTACAGATTGGTATCAGAGCACTGTTTATAGAGAAC